>JAGDYQ010000090.1:1422810-1546591 GCA_021962125.1 Bulinus truncatus | reverse complement strand
TACAACTCATGCTCGTTAACTTAAATAAATATATCTCAATATAAAGTTACATTAAATATTTGAATGAAAAATTCTTACAACAATGTAGAAATCAAGACACAATTCCTGTAATAAAAACACTTACCAGTAAATAAAAAGTCTTTCATAGTTTTGTAATTTAATTTTCTCAACTTCTGACATCTGAGTTTTTCTAATCACCTGGAAATGTGTAAAAAAAAAACATAAAATATAACAACAAATTTATTTAAATAGAAATCAGAATACAAAATTAAAATGTTATGTTTTATATTACACCAATAACACATATTTGTTAACAAAATATATTTTACCTCATAGAGTATCTTTAATTTGTTCAGTCACACTGTATACCAAGAGACTTGACAACTGAAATAAAAACACATCAATATCAAGTTTTAAGCCAACTTGTGTACATGTTTTTTAAAATTAGTTTATTAATGTATTTAAATAATTTGACAGAATTTCTCAAAACAAACTAATATTCTAAAAACTCAAGAACAATTATTTTAAGAATTAAGAAAAGTTTCAAGCAACATTTTAAGCTAAAAATGTTTGAATTTAAACCATAAAAGCTTAACCAAAGTGAAAAATTCAAATCAGGCCATGCTAATTAAAATACTATTTTCTACATAAAATATTCTTTTTCTTTTAACTAATATCTATCATACAGTTTGTATGATAGATATTAAATCATCTACTATAAGACCGGTCATTAAGATATTTTATATATGTTTAATAACTAATTTTAATATAGTGAAGAATTTTTATACATTCAAAAATACTTAATATAAATATTCTTATTTCCTTGGTACTTCTTTAATGAGTTTAATTTTGCAAGCATTTCAAAAACCATATATCATCCTATAAACAACTTGTTCCTTTTTTTAAATAATCTGTGTTATAATTAAATATTTATCAAATGTGTAAAAACATGTATAATTTAATAAAAATATACACTAGTTTACAACATTTATGACACACTTAAATATTTTATAGACCAGTGCTTGTTTAGTAACAATTAAAACACACTTCTAGGTTGCAAACTTCTAATGGATTTCAACAAAAATTGTAATTCATCATTAATTGACTGAGAATCCATAATTGTCTCATTAAAAGTATTTTTCTATTTATTTTATATAAAAAATATTTTTGCAGATCTACAAATTAAAATTGTAAATGCAGGTTGGGGTGTATATAAGTATTCCGTCTCCTACGCACCCACTATTGAGACTTTTTAAAGTGTTAGAATCTATATGCAGCCTACATATGAATATATAAAAAATTAATATTTCTTTTATTTCCTTGTAGCAGTTTGTTTATTATTTTTTTGTTAAATTGAATAATAAAAAAATAATTCCAGTTTTTAAAAAAAATTCAAGTAATTTAACAAAATATAAAATAGTTTTCAAAAAAAAATAATGAAATATAAGAATAATTGAAAACATTTTAACACCCAAAATTCAAATATACAATTTACATAAAATTAAACGAAATTAAATTGAACAAAATTTTTAGAAGAAAAAAAAAAGTAAATGAAAATCAACTTAAATACCTGAAGAAATAATATTTTATTTTAATGAAACATTTTTATACTTTTAAAAGTTAATGAGATAAAATATTGATATTTACTCGCTATACTGCTTAAATAAATATAATTAAACACACTTTTTGAAATACATGTTTAATTCTTTAAAGAGCTTTTTTGCATTATTTGAAAATTTTCTTTTACAATTTAAAACTTATACATTTTGAAAAATAATATTAAGCGAATTAAAAATTAAAAAAATTTTAAAAGTGATAAATGTACACTAGTTTTAATAAACATACTAAAAGTAAACAGTATCATTTGAAATTGACATTTATGAACCACTGGTTTAGATATTTTAATAAATAAGTGATTCTTAAAGTAACAGTTATGAACACATTGTGGGCTGCTAAGAAAATTCTAATGGGTTTTGACAAAATTTTAATTCTTCATTAAGAGATTGATAATCTATAAAAGTCAAATTTTAAACTTTATTTCAATTATTTTTTTTACAAAACAAGCTGTTTTTTTCTACAATTTAAATTGTGAAATGCTTGGTTGGGGGTATAAAAGTTATCTATCTCCTCCTCACCTAATATGGACACAAGCTATACTTTTTCAAGAGTTACACTAGTAGCTGTTCATTCATATTTACTATAACAAAAATATAAATATGTGTAAAGAGCGATTAGTTATTTCTAGAAATAAAAAAAACAATTTTTTGAAAAATGTAATAATTTATACAGATAAATTTTTTTAATACTAATTAACAATTAAAGATTTACATAAAATTAAAAGAAATTAAATTGAAAACTGAACAAAATTGGAAAATAAATCATGAAATTCAAGTCAGAACTGAGGAACATTTCAATTAACATTATGATTTATCAATTAAAATGATATAAAATCTTTTTTTTTTATTAAAGCTTAGAAAATATAAATCATTTAGCATCTGAAATATTAATTTTATTTAAAAGTGTTTTGCTAAGTTTTAGATTTCTTAGTAGCATTAATAAAATATTATGTCTCCGACGGTAGGCCTACCTAAATGAAAAAAAATAAAGTTCATACTCCCATTCAAGCACTAGCAACTACAGATTCAAGAATTATTTCAATATTGATTATAAGGGTATGCCAAATATAAAATTATTAGCTAGAAAACATTAATTTAAAATCTTCGTATTATATTAATAGATACTTGATAATTGTAATCATGATCAAAGAAATTGATCTCGATAAGAAATAGCCATGGCAACTTTGACGAGATATTTACAAAAAATTATGACCTATTACTTAGAATAATAACTAGATCTAAATATAAGTTAGATTAAATTGATACAAGTATTATAATATTTGATAAATCTTTAAAGATTTAAAATCTTTGAAATTAAAAAAAAAATAAGTAGCATGCAATAAGCAATCTATCTGATAGTTGCAGATATTAAATGTGGCAAGTATTGGCCAGGAAGATTCTAACATTAAAACGAACCATTTAATCTAAGTTAATTACAATCTGTAACTTGTCTTCTAAAAAATATAATTTTATATTTAAAAAAAAAATAGAGATCAATTTCAATGCCAGATTTCTTTTTTTTTTTTAAATATCATATTGATTTGTAGAGGTCAAATTAAAATAAAAATAGAGAGTAACTGATTAGTCAGTCAAATAGGCATCAAACCATCGACTTTTGATACAACCAAATAGGCAGTATCGATACATATGTATTTTTATTTTATTTATTTAATTTTACATTTTATTAAATAACTTTAGTATTTTATAGAATAAGGCGATGTGCGTCATAATCTGTGGTGTGTGTTCAGTTATGACACTATATGTAATTATAATAAAACAATTACCCATAATATGTTCAATGTATTATATAAAAATTGTTCATTGTATAATATCAATATAGGCTATAGGCCTATCTTAGTTTAAGATCGATATATGAACCAATTATTTCTTCAATTTACAACATTTATCTTTCGTTCATGTTAGATTGCTAAATAAAAATAATTGTTTAAGTGTGTCTTCAAGTGTGAAAATCGTTGTAAAAGACAGATTGTTAAGTTGTTTTTAACAAAAAAATATGTAATATATCTACTAACAAAAAAAACATAAACAATAAAATTAATATAACGAAACATAATATTTCTTTGTTGAAAAAGAAAATATAATTATATTTTAAAAATAATGTTATGAATTGTTTTAAACATTTTAATTTAAATTAAGTGTAAATCTAGAGTCTTTAACTTTAGTGTTTACATATTGTTTGATTTACTCTTTTGTGAAATTACAATATTTACCTTTTAATGGGTTTATTCAATTCATCTCTTGCTACTGAAATAGTCAGAGTACAGACTGTTGGACTTTATATGCTTGTGACCTCAGCATGACTACATACGTAAATATGTATGTAACTATATATAGACTACAGCAATAATTCCATTTTTGCTCATGATATAATATTATGACAGCAGATATTCTGCTGCACAACTCACAAACTAATACATGACAATTACGTGTAAAGTTACTTTCAATACAGTGACTTGATACACAAACACAATTTTTTACCTATAACTACTGCTGTCTAGAAAATGTACAACTAGTACAACAGCGTCTTCATTTACTAACACAATATTTTACTATATGTAATTACTACATTTGTCTGTAATACTTACAAGTAGTAGGTACCTTCAATATAGTGACCTGTACAAGCCGAGTGTTAGTTACTCTCAGTCACAATGTCTCCTTCGACTATCTCTCAAATCTGCCTAAGACGGATGTGTAAACTCTAAGAATTTCTTAAGTTGTCATCGATGGAATTTCCAATTAGTTTTTCTAAAATATTCTATATTTTGAAGGAAAAAAAATCCAGTCATTAGAAAATAGGAAAAATCCGTTGGAAGTCATTTTGCAAAAACAGTAGTATTTAACTCTTTTAGCATTACAAAATGTGTGTATTGTCCATACTGATAAATATTATGTAGGCCATTATTTAAAGCTATAAAAATATAAGAGGTGATTGATTCAATCCGCGTATCCATGTGACTTATATATAAGAGGTGATTGAAATGTATCTAATACGTTATCGTTAATGGCTGACATATTGTACATGAGTCGCTAGCGTCCCTTGAATTGGGGCCCCGCAGACCGACCTGACTGCAGCTTGGAATACCATTTCCTCCTGTGGCAATAAGTGATGATTAGTAGTACTGCAGCTTGGAATACCATTTCCTCCTGTGGCAATAAGTGATGATTAGTAGTACTGCAGCTTGGAATACCATTTCCTCCTGTGGCAATAAGTGATGATTAGTAGTACTGCAGCTTGGAATACCATTTCCTCCTGTGGCAATAAGTGATGATTAGTAGTACTGCAGCTTGGAATACCATTTCCTCCTGTGGCAATAAGTGATGATTAGTAGTACTGCAGCTTGGAATACCATTTCCTCCTGTGGCAATAAGTGATGATTAGTAGTACTGCAGCTTGGAATACCATTTCCTCCTGTGGCAATAAGTGATGATTAGTAGCACTGCAGCTTGGAATACCATTTCCTCCTGTGGCAATAAGTGATGATTAGTAGTACTGCAGATGTGTGAGGTCTAACAGCATCCCCTTTGGTTTTAACAATGAGATAATAAACGTGTGTATGTCAGTTTCACAACCTCCCCCTTCCCCCAATTCACTGAGCAGTGTGTCCTATACTCCTATTATACACACTCTCTCTACCTCTCTCTTTCTCTCTCTTTTCCTTCTCTGTCTCTCTCTCTCTCTCTCTCTCTCTCTCTCTCTCTCTCTTTCTCTTTTTCTTCTCTTTCTCTCTGTCTTTCTCTCTCTCTCTTTCTCTCTCTCTTTCTCTCTTTCTTCTCTTTCTCTCTGTCTCTGTCTCTCTCTTTCTCTGTCTCTCTCTGTCTCTCTCTTTCTCTCTCTCTCTCTCACTCTCTTTCTTCTCTTTCTCTCTGTATCTCTCTCTCTCTCTCTTTCTCTCTTCTCTCTCTCTCTCTTTCTTCTCTTTCTCTCTCTATCTCTCTTTCTTCTCTTTCTCTCTCTCTCTCTCTCTCTCTCTCTCTGTCTCTCTCTATCTCTCTTTCTTCTCTTTCTCTCTCTCTCTCTCTCTTTCTCTCTCTCTCTTTCTCTCGTTCTTCTCTCTCTCTCTCTCTCTCTCTCTCTCTCTCTCTATCTCTCTCTCTTTCTCTCTCTCTCTATCTCTCTCTTTCTCTCGTTCTTCTCTCTTTCTCTGTCTCTCTCTATCTCTCTCTCATTCTCAGGGCCGATTTTACGAATAGTGGGTCCCAATTTAACGGATACTTTCTGGGCCCCTATTCTAATGTTTTGTTTTACAATAACAAATATTTGTATTATATATGTACAGACACGTATACTACGCAGCTATCATATATCTAACTAGACTTAATAAAGAACATATCATTTATGTACAACAACAATTAACAACCACAATGGCCACTGTTCTTTCTGCCGGCCTAATTAACATTCACCACGTCATCCCGCTACCGCTTTTAATTGCCGAAAATCCGATGCTCTGTATCGGGATTTCCCGAATAATTACGTAATTGACGAGTGTAAGGAGAGAGTTAAAACAATACATATATATTAAAAAAAATTAGATAGTACGACATGACAAACTTAATACCTTTACAAAATGACGTCAATTTCTAACAGATTGTCGACCAGCAGTGATGTACTCTCTAAACGATTGTGTTTACATTGTTGCTTGTGTGGTTTTATTATCTGTATTGCACTTGGCTACCGGTTGACTTAATTCAGACTACACCTCCAAAATTACAATAGCTGACCATTTAATTTTATAGTCAATCTACCTAATTAGGTTATTTTAATGTCAACAGGGCAAATCCTATTAAAGAACAGCTTGGATATCATGTGGGAAAGGGCTATGTTTATATATATATACATATTAGTTTGTTATTCTATCTGCATGATAATATATTCAATATTTTTTCGATTTTCATATGATAAGTTTTGTATGTCCACCATCTTGCAAGTCAAGGGGTTGGCGGAGTAACAGATTGGTAGCTCTTTGGTAGTTCCTCGTGTGTCGAGAATAGCGACCTCTTTGTGCACTTTGTCACCTTGATACACTGGTGTCTCCTCTATTTTCAAAGGCATAAGCGATCTATCTATCTATCTACAAATCTATCTATCTATATGTATACCGTTATGATATGCTAAAACATTAATCGGTGTTGTTCAAAAAATATCTTCACTGTTATTGTTTTCATATAAAAAAAAACCTCTCATGTAAAATCTAACCCCTTCCCCCACTGACCCCTCCAAACTTTCTTTATCCATAGCCAGGCCCGTAGCGTTTTGTCTAGCCCTGTCTGCTTGTTTGCTCTACTTAGTAAAATTTATTTCCTGCCCCTCCCCCGCAATTGGCCTGGCCCCCTGCTGTAAAATGCCTGGCCCTTGCTGTAAAAAGCCTGGCCCCCTGCTGTAAAATGCCTGGCCCTTGCTGTAAAAAGCCTGGCCCCTGCGGTAAAATGCCTACTCCGTTCTGTAAAATGCCTGGCCCCTGCGGTAGAATGCCTGGCCCCTGCTGTAAAATGCCTGGCCCCTGCTGTAAAATGCCTGGCCCCTGCCGTAAAATGCCTGGCCCTGTGGTAAAATGCCTGGCCCCTGCTGTAGAATGCCTGGCCCTTGCTGTAAAAAGCCTGGCCCCCTGCTGTAAAATGCCTGGCCCTTGCTGTAAAAAGCCTGGCCCCTGCGGTAAAATGCCTACTCCGTTCTGTAAAATGCCTGGCCCCTGCGGTAGAATGCCTGGCCCCTGCTGTAAAATGCCTGGCCCCTGCTGTAAAATGCCTGGCCCCTGCCGTAAAATGCCTGGCCCTGTGGTAAAATGCCTGGCCCCTGCTGTAGAATGCCTGGCTCATGCTGTAGAATGTCTGGCCCCTGCGTTAAAATGCCTGGCCCCTGCGGTAAAATGCCTGGCCCCTGCGGTAAAATGCCTGGCCCATTCTGTAGAATTTTCACGTTTAGGGCCCCCCGCCCCTTATCCACTCCCTCCCACCCCCCGTGCTCTGATTGCACAGTTATGAGAGTTAGGTATTAGATGACGCACTGGTAATATCAGTTTCAAAATGGCCAGCAGACGACTTGGTTAATACGACTATTGTATACTTAAAAATAAAATTACATACGAGCATCAACACGAAATACCCCAAGGCCAACATTTCAGTATATACCAGATAAAGATTTCTTTTTTATGTATTTCCCCGAACTGAAGAGTTATCCCATCACTTGCCTGGACTAGAACCAAAACTGTCTAAACAACATTAAATATTGATTAATTGTGTACAATAGACATTCTCTATATATTAAAAAAGCTTTCTAAAATGTCACCTGTAATGATATCAATACCATATCAAAATATTACATACACTGAGGTGACCTTTTTTATTAAAGAGTGACTTAATACAGACAGACTGCCAGACATACAAATTAAAGAACGAAATAAGACAGAAAGAAATTCGGAGATAGAAAGAAAAAGACAGGGCAGTAGTTATCATAATATTGAATACAGTCAGGGCAGAAAGAGAAGTTATCATAATATTGAATACAGGTAGGGAGACAGAGTGGTTATGGTAATATTGATTACAGGTAGAGAAACAGAGAGGTTATCATAATATTGATTACCGGTAGGGAGACAGAGAGGTTATCATAATATTGAATACAGACAGAGAAATAGGCAGAAAAGAGAAATAAATTGGTAGATAAATTGATACGGTAAACAAAGATGTTATGTTAAAAACATGACTATGATACAGATGGTCAGTAAGTCAGACACAAAGATAGATTGATTAGCTACAATGTACGCTACATAACTAATTAGACATCAATACAAATATTGGCATAGGTAGATAGATAAGACAGAATAATAGAAAGGTAGAAAGACAGAAAGACGGAAAGACAAAATGATAGAAAGACAGAAATATAGAAAGGCAGAAAGATAGAAAGACAGAAATATAGAAAGGCAGAAAGATAGAAAGACAGAAAAGTAGAAAGACAGAAAGATATAAAGACAGAAAGATAGAAAGACAGAAAGATAGAAAGACAGAAAGATAGAAAGACAGAAAGATAGAAAGACAGTAAGATAGAAAGACAGAAAGATAGAAAGACAGTAAGATAGAAAGACAGTAAGATAGAAAGACAGAAAGATAGAAAGACAGTAAGATAGAAAGACAGTAAGATAGAAAGATTTGCAGACTTGTCTTGCTTCGCACGAGCAATAAACTTTTAAAAGTGTACTCTTTCTTTCTCTCTCTCTCTCTCTCTCTCTCTCTCTCTCTTTTTCTCTCTCTCTCTCTCTCTCTCTCTCTCTCTCTCTCTTTCTCTCTCTCTCTCTCTCTCTCTCTCTCTGCTGAAGCTGGCTGAACGAAATTCGACAGAAAAGATAACAAAGAAATATAGCAAATACTGCCCTGAACAGAATACGATATGAACAGAAATAACAAAGAAATGTATGAAATACTGTAAAATAATAACAATTGGATTGTATTGCTATGAACAGAATACGATATAAAAACTACCTAAGGTAGACACTCGGGTTAGAGATTATGTATTTAAGGAAAAGTTTGTGTTTGTATTTCAATGTAACTCCTGTCAATGTTTCACTGTCTTTTAACGAGGCTAAGACGCCAGCAATTAGAAACGAGATTCGCAATATATCTACTATAGAGGAATCGGCATCGTTACAATTACATTTGCTGGCATCACACAAAATCGCAAATCATATTTTATAGTTTTAGGGTCACATTCATTTACGACCGGGATGAAAGGAAGGACTCATAGAAATAAACATACATTGAGCAGAGAGGAAAGGAAGGACTCATATAGAAATTATTGCATGTATGTTGTATGGCTTTTTTCTTTCAACTTTTGTAATTTTTTTTGCAATATCATACATTAAACATGGTAGTGTTCTATCGATGTCTTGCATTTCAAACGAAGTACATGTATAATCTTTATTTTTTTTTTAAATGTGCATCATTTTTATGATAATAAACAGATTTTAATCTTATTAAGCGTTTCAATTATTCAGTGTAAGAAATACGATTCTTTATGTTTACCTATCCACATTAATATTTTACTAACATATCAAATCACGAATCCAAACTTTAATTAGAAGTTCTATGCACCTTCCACTCCAGGTACCTACTTCTGTCCTATCAACCAGACATCCCACACCTTACCCAGGGCCTTTTTAAGGTAATTGTAGGCCCTAGGCACTTTCAAAGTGCCCCCTCCTCGATTTCATTTTTTTATATGTTTCAAGAATGCACTTGCTTTCACTTTATGTTCTGGCTTTCGTAGGCCCTTGAAAATTCCGTAGGCCCTAGGCACAATTTGTGCCACCCTCTTATTTAGGTGATTCAATATAATGTATACATTTTGCCCCCCCCCCCCCTTAAAAGTAATAAAAAGTGCCGCCCGGGGAGGACAGCCCCCTGCCGCCCCTATCACGCTACGCCACTGGTCAGCACAGAGTCAACTCTTTGATACCAAATTGATTCCTGATAATTGAAATAAAGGTAAGTTTTTCCTTTCGCTGGGGAGATGTGATGGAAATAGTCAAGGACCTCACATTACCTACAACCAAGGAAGTTAACCAAATTGAACATTCCTGATAATTTTTAAAAAAAAAGGTACACTGTCCCTTCGCCGAGGAGATGTGATGGAAGTGGGCAAGAAACTTACAATACCTATAACCAAGTTAGTTAACCAAATTGAAGCAGGGCTGGTAACCTTATCAATGGCCTCTGATTTATGTACATGACTACATGAGTAAGGGATGAAAGCAGGAGGACTCATTGAGGGTGCCCAAATGTATAAAAGGAGAGAAGTGAAACAGTGCCGAACCTAGGAATTAGGGGGCCCGAGGGGGGGAAGCTTGGCCTCTTTAGGGACCCCTGCATTTTGACATTCGAGACCATGACATGAGATTATGTACTTAATATTTAATGTACACCAATAATTTTGGCCCCCCCCCCTCAAGCTGGAGCGCGGGGGGAGGTTTTCAAATTGAGTAATCCCCCCTCTACTTTAGGTACGCCTCTGGCGTGAAACTAAATGTAGTCCTGACTCGACGATTAGGTACCACACCTTTTCGTTGTGGTGGGAGGTGCCGTGAATCAGCCGCCCTCAACTACCACACGGTAGTATGACTTCACAAAAAAACCCAAGAGCTCTCGTAACCTGCATCATGTTACACAAACACAAACTTAACAGATAGCGAGCAGATGTTTTAAGATCTATTTATATATTGAAGTCAAGTGAAAGTTTTGCTCACTGCGCAAACATCCGATTAATAATTTATTCATTCGTCTGTCACGTGACTGAATACAAAGAAATATTTTATCTCACACGTTCAATTTGGGGGGGGGGGGACTCCAAGACAACTGTCATCCAAGACAACTGTCGTCCAAGACAACTGTCATTCCATGACAACTGTCATCCAAGACAACTGCCGTCCAAGACAACTGCCGTCCAAGACAACTGTCATTCCATGACAACTGTCATCCAAGACAACTGCAATCCAAGACAACTGTCATCCAAGACAACTGCCATCCAAGACAACTGCCATCCAAGACAACTGCCATCCAAGACAACTGTCATCCAAGATAACTGCCATCCAAGACAAATGCCATCCAAGACAACTGTCATCCAAGACAACTGTCATCCAAGACAACTGCCATCCAAGACAACTGCCATCCAAGACAACTGTCATCCAAGACAACTGCCATCCAAGACAACTGCCATCCAAGACAACTGCCATCCAAGACAACTGTCATCCAAGACAACTGCCATTTAAGACAACTGTCATCCAAGACAACTATCATCCAAGACAACTGCCATCCAAGACAACTGGTATCCAAGACAACTGCCATCAAAGACAACTACCATCCAAGACAACTGCCATCCAAGACAACTGTCATCCAAGACAACTGCCATCCAAGACAACTGCCATCAAAGACAACTACCATCCAAGACAACTGCCATCCAAGACAACTGTCATCCAAGACAACTGCCATCCAAGACAACTGTGACACTCAATAATTAGCTACCAAGCTGCTATAAACATTTGACTAACTAAAATAAAAAAAAAAAATGTATGTAGATTATATCGTCATGGTCCAATTGTAAATTTACCATTCTAAATTCAAATGTTACAAAATTCCTCCACTAATACAACTGCTCACTTTAGTACAATTATCAAAGCTCTGTACATAAATGGTCTCAAGTCACACAGACAGTTATGTTTTAGTAACTTTTAATAAATGGATTCATCCACTCAGTGTTTGAAAAGCTCATTTACATAGCCGTTGATTTCACCTCTATGTCACCGCCACGAATATTTTTGCCCCATCCACTTTCAACATACGCCACATTATTCTCTTTGTAGGTTACAATTACCAGTAATAGTTTCGGCTCGTATGTTGCTTTATAGTAAATTTAATATTTTTTTTTGTTTCAGTGAACGTAGTCCATATTGATGTTCCATTATGTTGCTATAACAACATGTTTTGTTTACATGTTATTTCAATACACACACAATTACTTAGTCGTTAATTGGCAGTATTTATTTGGATGTGCTATTTCTTTATGGTACACATTCTATACGACAGTGGACATAACACCTGTTTATTGACCACTGACATTGGACATAACACCTGTTTATTGACCACTGACAGTAGGCAAACACCTGTTTATTGACCACTGCATTTTAGGTTAGGTACTTCCACCCCCTCCCATTGAAGCCGCTAAACTCGGTTAGACTATGATTTGTTTACAAACTGTCAGAGCAGCCCCGTAGCGTGAAAATTCCACAGGAGGGGCCAGGCATTCTACGGCAGGGGCCATGCAATAGCAGGGGGGCAGGTAATACATTTTACTAAGTAGAACAGATAAGCAACGGGCCAGACCAAAGGCAGGGGGGCGGTCCCCATCCCAACCCCCCCACCCCCCGCACGCTACGGGCCTGTGTCAGTCTGGTAGTCTTTTTCCATGACCTATTTCTTTGTTGGTATACATGTCTTGTGGGTTCAACACATGTGTATTGAGCTAGGTACTTCCCCTAGTATAAACTAATAGCCAAAATGTTTTGTTTACATATTTTACACACACAGTCGTCTGGTAGTATTTGATCCATGACCTATTTGTTTTTTTTACTGCCATAGTCGTTCAGTTGACACAAGTCCTGTTGATTGAGCTAGGTACTTCCACTAATTGAGACTATTAGCCAATGATATGTTTACAAACACAGCCGTCTGGTAGTATTTTTCCATGACCTATTTTTTTTACTGCCATAGTCGTTCAATTGACACATGTTCTGTTGATTGAACTAGGTACTTCCCCTAATCGTGGCTGCTGGCTAATACAATGTTTACAAACACAACCGTCTGGTAGTAGTAAGTTGGTAGAATTTTTCCATGACCTATTTCTTTGTTGGTACACATGTCTTGTGAGCTTAACACATGTGTATTGGGCTATGTACTTCCCCTACTTGAGACTATTAGCCAATGATATGTTTACAAACACAGCCGTCTGGTAGTAACTAAATAGAATTTTTTCAAGACCTACGACCTATTCTTTTGCTTGTATACATGTGCAGTGGATACTACTCTTGAGCTAGGTACTTCCCCTACTTGAGACTGCTGACCAATGCCATGTTTACAATTATAGCAGTCAGAGTGTTTGTTTATAGACATTTTTACATGACCTATTTCTTTGCTTGTATACATGTCCAGTTGACATAACTATTGTTGATTGAGCTAGGTACTGCTAGACAAAGTCCGTCGGTGTTTACACAGAGTGACCATGGGGTGGAATAAAATTTCACTGTTCCTGACAGCGTTAGTCTCACTGCAGTACAGCACTGGAGGTAAGCTCAGAAGATGAATATAATGTTGTCCAGCACAATGAACGCAAATCCTTTACATCGACGTACTATTACTAAGGGGGTGTTTATTGTGTGAAACGTAGTTCCCCACGTAGATTTCCACTTAAAATGACGTCATCGGTTGCGCGTAGCAGTGAAAAAAAAACGATATTTTTTTAAAACAATACATAAAGTGATAGTACTGTCAGAACTGGAGAAAACATCCAAATGACCACTAAATTTGTAAATGACATTCCCGTTGTGTCAGTAGCGTAAATAGAGAGGGGAGGGGGGTGAAGTTGGTGGTTCGGCCCGGGGCTTTTACCCAGAGGCGGCATTTTTTCTGTGTAGACTTGGTCATATGATGAAAGCTTTCATTACATTTTCGTAAAACTTTAAATTATTTTCATTCTTTTTTAAACGTATTTTTTCCCCACTAAATGTTTTTAATCTACTAATGAAAAGTATTTAAACATCAAATAACTTTTCCAAAATCGTTTAAAGTTTAGAGATTTAGACATAATGATTTAATGTCGCATTCGATTATTTTAAGTATAGGGATGTAGACATGATGATTTCAATGGCGTATTTAATTATTTTAAGTATAGGGATTCAGACATAATATTTTAAAGTCGTAGTCGACTCTTTATTTTTCAGGTTACAGTGTTCGACTGGACGTCACATCGGCTGTGATTGAAGCTGGGATTTAAAAACTTCACAGTAACGTGTTCCGTACCCCAGGGGGGGCAGTCCAAAGTTCAACGGCTTGACCTCCATCGTCATACCGCGGTCAGTACAAAGAGCGATCCGATAACCGTTGCCAAAATCAAGACTGAAAGTTTCTTCCCGCAAGTCACCATCAAGGATGCGGTCAGTGTAGGCCAGATCAACGCCAACGGCGATTCTTTCTTGAGTCTGACCTGGTTATGTCCGACCAGTGACCTGGTTATGTCCGACCAGTGACCTGGTTATGTCCGACCGGTGACCTGGTTATGTCCGACCGGTGACCTGGTTATGGGTCTGTCCATTAATTACGTCAACAAAATAGGGGGAGGGGAGTGAGACAATTGTTGACAAGGGGGAGGGGAGGTCAAGAAATGTTGACTTCATCAATGTTACTTTTTTTTTATTGAATATAACTACTAAATAAATGAAAATTAAGCAGCGTTTGTAGTCTTGTGTTACACACTCGTCTAACATTGAGTATTTTAATTAAACTAACTATATTCCTACTAATTTTGCCACATAAATATTTTGGAAGCCACCTTGGCACACAACGTCGAAATTGTGATGAAGAGTTGGAAAAATTATACTTTAAATATGCTGGCAAAACATTGACAGAAATATTAAAGCAAGGAAGCATAGACAATTTTACAACATTGACAGAAATATGAAAGCAAGGAAGCATAGACAATTTTACAACATTGACAGAAATATTAAAGCAAGTAAACATAGACAATTTCCCAACAGCGGCGGAGTGTTCAGTGCCAAAAACCATGTAAGAAAAAGTCAGTACTTTCAACAAATTATCAAATGTTGTGATTTAACTTGTTGACAACCGATGAGAAGCTCGCACTTCCATATTATAGATGATAGATTTATCCCTCCACATATTCCAGTCCACCAACAAATGAGAGTCTTAAAGAACCAGATGTATCTGATATAAACTCCATATATTTCCATCTCTTTTCTTCAATCAGTTTGTGAAAGTTGAAATCATTCTACCTCGATCTGCAAAATTATTCACAATTCTTCCATTTGATATATATGGTCCATCTATTCAGTTGTTAATGTCTGAACGGATCTGTAAAATCATTCACAATTCTTCCATTTGATATATATGGTCCATCTATTCAGTTGCTAATGTCTGAACGGATCTGTAAAATCATTCACAATTCTTCCATTTGATATATATGGTCCATCTATTCAGTTGCTAATGTCTGAACGGATCTGTAAAATCATTCACCATTCTTCCATTTGATATATATGGTCCATCTATTCAGTTGCTAATGTCTGAACGGATCTGTAAAATCATTCACAATTCTTCCATTTGATATATATGGTCCATCTATTCAGTAGCAATGGTTTGAACGGATCTGTAAAATCTGCCACCTTTATTTTGCTTCGCCATGTTACATGCAAAGAATTCGTCCAATGCGAGTGGGTGTCAAAAGACAAAGAGCTCATGGCAATTATTGCTCATGGGTGATAGTAAGTGCAGAATGGCTAGGTGAAGAAAATGTTGGCTTGTCTGGTGTTTCGGTTCCACAAGAAATTATTCACCCATAACATAACATAACAATTGAGGAACAATTGATTTGGATTTGTTTGTAAAAAAATATGTTGATAAAATAAACTTTATTTATAGTTTACTTTTTTAATCTCGTTTCTATTTGGGGTTAGAACAAGTCTTTGTAAATAATTAAATAGTCTTTAAAGTGTTATATTAATTTAAAGTAAGTTCATAATTTAAAGATGTAATGTGTAAACATTTTTCTAAACTCTATAATCAATTTTTTTTGTACAGAGTAAGCATGTGTAGCTATAAACTGTAAATATGTTCATAAGTTAAGAGTTTATTAAACTTTTTTTCTAAACATTTTAGTTTTATGCACTTTTTTGTTGTAGTTGTAAACTTGTCTGTTTAAAATATTAATTTTTCCCCTTTTATTGTTATTTTAAATGGGGGGGGGTGTAATCAATTGTTGACGTAATTTTATAGGGGGGGGGGGTCTCTGAAAGTTTGACAAGTTGTTGACAAGGAGAGGGGGGAGGTAAAATTGCCAAAAAATTTGTTAACATAAATAATGGACAGCCCCTATGAGCATACTGCAAAATATCTCATGATTGACTGAACAGAAGATGTAAACAAAAACTAAGATCAGTGGAACACAGTCCACTATTGTCATTGACATGCAGTGGCGCAACCAGGGGAGCAGGGGGGCTTGAGCCCCCTTACCAAATCATCATACATATTTTACTATATAAACTGTCGTTTTATTATTTGTGAGCCCCCCCCCCCCCCCCCCCCCTTCAGCATTTATTGCTGGTTGCGACACTGTATAATTAGGTCATCTTCCGTGTAGCATCATCCCCCCCCTTCTTTCTTCTCTGTTTCTATACATTAGAGGTTCAGAACAATACACACATATCACGTGACGCAGTGACGCTGCTCTTACCTTTTTCTCACCCCCAAACACATTCCATCTTCTGTCACATTGTGAGTTTTAATTTCATTTGGTCAGTCAATAGTCTAATCTCGATACCAAGTTGAACATTCCTGATAATTTAAAAAAAAAGTACATTGCCCGTTCACTGAAAAGATGGGTGAGGGGAAGTAATTCTAACACCTACAACTTAGTCAGGGGAAGTAATTCTAACATCTACAATTAAGTCATATCACCAAAACGTACTAGGGAAAACAACATTTACAATGGGCTCTGATTTATTTACATTAGTAAGGAATGAAAGTATGGAAACATAGTAAGAGGGCTTATCTTTATAAAATGAGTTTAGTGGAACTAATCTTGGTACAGACTCAAAGAACCCGTTCCAGATAAGATACCGCGCTTTAGCCGTCCAATGGACGAAGTACAAAGTACGTGTGAGATGCCGCGTCAAACCGTCCGAATGACGCATTTCAGACGTTAGTGTGAGATGCCGCGTCCAGTCGTACGAATGACGCAGTACAGATGTTAGTGTGAGAGCAATTTTTAATGGCTATGTGAATTAAATTTGGATAAATTCTCTCTTTTAAGTATTTTTAGCTCAACACTTTTTGCCAGTCCGGCCGAATAAATACCTCACTTCTGTTGTTTTATTTTTTAATCTTTATTTTTTGTAGTTTAATCAAACTGTGTTAGTGAAGAATTTTATTTTACAAAAGTTGTAGGAGACAACCGAAATCTGACTCAGATAAGTAAATAATGTAATGGCTATTTCCCTTCGATTGTCAAATTATTTTGCATAATATTTTTTTGTAATATGTACTTTTTTCCCCTCAAAATTAAAAAACCAAAAAGTTTAATTTATTGTGTGTTGATTCATTAAATAAATATATAATTTTCTCATTTTCATTTATGACGAAACAGTTTATTCATTTGCTGTAAATATTTACAAACTAATGTAATATACAATCAACAAAAACATGACTTGACAGAAATAAACAATAATTTTGGTTAATTGAAAGTTTTATTGAAAATATTTGAATCCAGACATAATGTACAAAAGATAAACAACATTAGAATAAATAAATATATTGATGGCAATAATAAACAAACAAAATTAGAATAAATAAATATATTGATGACAATAGTAAACAAACAACATAAGAATAAATAAATATATTGATGACAATAATAAATAAACAAACATTAGAATAAATAAATATATTGATGGCAATAATAAACAACATTAGAATAAATTAATATATTGATGACAATGATAAACAAACAACAAATGTTTATGTTGACAACATAATATAATAGAATGACATACAAATAAAATACAACACCGCCATATTGTTTGTTTACAAACAACTCAATAGATACGACCAGTCCCGCTGTAATTAAGTTTAGAATTTAAACTTCCGCTGTGGACAGTTTGATACCACCCAGCACCACTAACAGCACCTATATACCCCACACAAAGAACCATGGCTCCACTACTACCTGGACATGTACATGTTGTGTAGGTATATTTATTGTAATCAACATCCACCTTGTATCTGTCCACCCAGTGACCAACACTGACCTGTTTACTACATCCATGAGGATGTGACACTATAAAGTTCAACTTGTCCACATCTCGAGATTCTCTGTATTCGCTGTCGACTTTCCACAAGACATCATTATAAAGTGTCCTCAACATGTTCAGTTTATGTCCCAGATATTGGTCACATGTCACACATTTCAACATACACCAGTCATACTCAAAGTTTACATGATAAACACTGACCTGATCAACAATGACCACTGGACTGTCTTCTCTATCATAAAACAATCTCAATGACGTGTGGCTGGCCTCAATGTCATCAAACACCACATGTGTGGCTGTGAACACATCAAACTCCCACCACACGTGGCAGGCTGTGTCTGAATGTTGACATTGTTTACACCAACATGTTGTGAACTTCCTATGTTTATATCCATCTCTATCTCTAACTCCATCTATAAACATATCCACACTGTGACTCACCATCCCACTTCCACATCTCAAGTTTGTTTTGTCTCCCATGTTGTAAAATGGATATTGAACTTTTGTATCTGGCCAAAACTCTGGTCTGTGTGGACTGGTCATTTGAACACCAACTCTGACTATCAGGTCAGCTGTAGCTTTGATCAGTTCATACAGATCCTTGTCACGATGACCTTCAGGCAGATGGTTTAAGGTGAATGTATCAACAGGTATAAACTCTCTATGACCTGGATTCTTCTTACAGTCTTTACGATGTTTGTGTAGATCAGCTTCTCCACCTTCTGACACCTGAGTTTCATGATCACCTGGAACAGACAAATCAAATTACAATTGTAAAATAACAAATATTTCAACAAGCCAAACATTAAAATATCAAAGATATCATGTCCACATATTATGTCTGTTATATTATCACAATGTAAACAATATGAATAAATTGTGTTTGATTTTACCATAAAGTCCATTATCCATTGTGGGAGTCTCGCTGTCCACCAATTGACTTTACACCTCAGCTATAATACAATTTTAAACCTGTAATAAACAAATCAATAATTCATATAAATAATATTATAGTTTACAACTGACAATATTCCAACTCAGGCCTGTTAGCTTAAATAAATATATCTCAATATAAAGTTACATTTAAAATTTAAATCAAAACTTCTCCTTATTAACAATGTAGAATTCAAGACACAATTAGTGTAATAAAAACACTCACCATAAAAAAGTCTTTCTTTGTTTAGTAATTTAATTTTTACACCCACTTACATCTTATAACCTGGAAATGTGTAAAATAAAACACAAAATATAACAAGACTTTTATTTGAATAGAAATCAGAATACACATTTAAAATGTTATGTTTAATATTACACCAATGACACATATATGTTAACAGAATATATTTTACCTCATATATAATCTTTAGTTTGTTCAGTCACACTGAACACCAAGAGACTTGATAACTGAAATAAAAACACATCAATATCAGGTTTTAAGCCAACTTATTTACATGTTTTTTTTCAAATTAGTTTATTAGTATATAAATAATTTGACATAATTTCTCAAAACAAATTTTATAATTTTGAAAACTCAAGAACAATTAATTTAAGAATTTAAAAAGTTTTAAGCAACATTTTAAGCTAAAAGTGTTTGAATTTTAAAACATTAAAGCTTAACTAAAGTGAAAAATTCAACTCAGGTCATGCTAATTAAAATATTATTTCTACATAAAATATTCATTTTCTTTAAACTCTGTAAACTGCATGATAGATATTAAAACATCTACAATAAGACTGGTCATGAAGATATTTTATAAATTTATGTTTAATACTTAATTTTAATACGGTTACATTTTTTTATACATTCAAAAATACTTTATATAAATAATCTTAGTTCATTGCTACTGCTTTAATTAATGAGTTTAATTTTGCAAACATTTCAAAAACCATATATCATCCTATAAACAACTTGTTCCTTTTTTTAAATAATTTGTGTTATAATTAAATATTTATCAAATGTGTAAAAACATGTTTAAGTGAAAATGTACACTAGTTTATGACATTTATGACACACTGATTTAAATATTTTATAGACCAGTGCAACTTTAGTAACAATTAAGACATACTTCTAGGCTGCAAACTTCCAATGGATTTTGACTAAATTTTAATTGACTGAGAGTCTATAATTGTCTAATTACAATTATTTTTCTATTTATTTTACATAAGAAATTGTTTACAGATCTACAAATTAAAATTGTAAATGCTGGGTGGGGTGTATATAAGTATTATGTCTCCTACTATACACCCACTATTGAGACAAGCTATTTTTCAAAGTGTTACACTGTACATATACAATCTATATGTTCATATAAATACATAATAATTTACATTTCTTTTATTTCCTTGTTGCAGTTTTTTTTTGAAGTTGAATAAAAAAAAAATACCAGTTTTTAAAAAAGTTCAAGTAAATTAGTGTAAAAAAAAAAAAAATGAAATATTAGAATAATTGAACACATTTTAACACAAAAAAAAAACAAACAAAAACAAATATACTTTGTATATCAATATACTGTTAAATGTTCTCACAGTTCCAAGTCATAAGAAAACATACAGGCTGGAGTTCATTAAAGAACATTTAATCATTTATATACAACAACAATTAACAACCACAATGGCCACTTTTCTTTCTGCCGCCGGCCTCATTAACATTCTCCACGTCATCCCGCCACCGCTTTTAATTGCCAGAAACCCGATGCTCTGTATCGGGATTTCCCGAATAATTACGTAATTGACGAGGACAAGGAGAAAGTTATAAATATATATATATACATAGGGCCGTCCATAAATTACATCACACTATTTTTGACCATTTTGACCCCCCTCCCCCTGTCACAAAGTGTCACAAATATCGGGACCCACTCCGCCTAAAGTACGTCACACTTTCAAAAAAAAAAAAATTTTAATTAACAACCAATTAAAATTTAATCGAAAACTTAAAACGCACTTCACTATTAAACTGCCTTAAAATATAAATATTAAAAGAACTATCAGATTATTAGATGAGTTTAATAGTAGAATAACTAATTGTCAACTGTTGTCACAGTTATTCTTTGAAACAGTAATTCAATCAATTAAATTTTTTTTAAAAAAAATTGCTAAAATTATACTTGACAATTATATAATAAACATTATTTATCTCCTACCTTTTCATTTACAATGGGTGAGGTCAACTTATATGCATTCTATTGACACAGGATAAGAAGTAGAATAGCGAATCTTGACCTCAACCATTGATTAAATCATACAAACGGAAGCAAAACAATGCGACTAAAAAAAACGACTAGATTGACAAATTATGTGAGCAGCTCTTGTGCTATATAGAATATGTTTATAGTGGACCTGTTAATTATGTTTAATTAAAACACTATTCACTAGACATTATTCATCCATGGTGAAGTGAAGTGTTCATACATAGTTACGACTAACATAAATCTTTCCCCATTATCGTTTCCTGGAAGAATAATTGCAGACAGATCAACTTCATCCTCATCTAGCCACTCAACATCCTCTGAATGTGCATTTTCCATTCTGCCAATAATTGCTATGAATTCTCTTTACCTTCTAGCAGCGACGGAGGCGTTTTATCTGAGTTGATTCTGGAACATTTTGGGTTAGCAGATTCTCCTGCGCCCGAGTTCTGTGTTGTCCTTTATGTTTCTTCAACATTTTTTGTGAGGCAAAGTATCAGTGACACACTTTGCAAATTCGATCACGTAAGCTGGTCTGCAAAGATGGACGATAAAGATCATATGGTTGCACTTTAAAAACTCATGTTGATCTTGGCATAATGTCATCAAATTTGAGAGTTTGTGCCACAAACAATGAAGAAAATTTATGAGCATCGGCATCTTCTCTTTCTGAAGCTCTGAGTCCATTAGTTCAGGGCCGTTTTAAGGTCATCGTAGACCCTAGGCACTTTTAAAATCGTAGGCTCTCCCCATCTTCATTTTTAATATTTTTCAAGAATGCACCTGTACTTATTTGCGATTTGAAATCTAAATACACTTTTGAGAAAGTCATATGTGACTTTGCTAAGACAAAGAGCCGAAAAGTTTACATGTTGTAATTTACAGATCTGCAGCTTGACGTGCTAATATCAATCTATTATATATAGTTACTTTAATGCAAACATTATTAAATTTTATTGTCATTCTGAACTTGTTTTCACTTTATGTTCTGGCTTTCGTAGGCCCATTGAAAAGTTCATAAAGAAATAAAAACATCAACAAACAGACTAACTGCTCTATTTGTGGCTGATATAATCATGAGAACAACATTTGATTCTTTAAGGACTTAAGTAGCTAAATCAATTAGTCTTGATGTATTTGAATCAAAGAGTCTTGATGTATTTGAATGAATGAGTCTTGATGTATTTGAATCAAAGAGTCTTGATGTATTTGAATGAATGAGTCTTGATGTAATTGAATCAATAATTTTAATGCATCTAAATCAATGAGTCTTGGTGACCTCGAGTATCTAAATGATGAAGAATTAACTAATTACATTAACTGGTCATCATATATCTGAATCAATGACTCCACGAGATCAATGACATAAGGGTAAACTCTACGCTTCCACTTACGAGTTATAGCAAGTCTTATTACACAGTTATGTCATTTAAAGCGATTAATTAAATCGCGTCAAAAATTTTACTTCATAGTTTATGAGAATTTAGGGTGCATAGGATATACTTGCAACAAATATTATAAAATATGTAATGAAATTTAACTCAGTTTTAATTTTTACATTATTTTGCAATTTGTTCTTAATTACTATTTTTTTTATTTTTTTTTTTTACATAAATCTTTATAGTAACTAATTGACTACAATAAATTTTAAAGTATGATTTATTTATTTCAAGATTGTTGTTTGTATATTACTAAAAAAAAATATAATACATACATATGTGTACACTTACCTCCCTTGCAAAAATGTCAGTGTTACTTACCTTGTGCGAACGTTGGGATCCGGCTTTCAACAGGGACCGCTGGTCAGTGGGATAGGGAAGTTAGCAGTTTTGTATGAAGAGGTGCTAGGCATTTGTCTACTTAGCATGTGGCTAATGTCAGTTCTACTTAGCATGTGGCTAATGTCAGTTCTACTTAGCATGTGGCTAATGTCAGTTCTACTTAGCATGTGGCTAATGTCAGTTCTACTTAGCATGTGGCTAATGTCAGTTCTACTTAGCATGTGGCTAATGTCAGTTCTACTTAGCATGTGGCTAATGTCAGTTCTACTTAGCATGTGGCTAATGTCAGTTCTACTTAGCATGTGGCTAATGTCAGTTCTACTTAGCATGTGGCTAATGTCAGGTCTATCTACACAAAAACTATGGGAGATTTTTAAGGTAGAATACGACCCAGGGCGGCCATACAAACTCAGCCCCCCCCCCCACCCCCTCCCATACCTCCTGAAACAAATGACCTACAAAATAAAAACAAGTGTAATGTAGGTCAGTCGTTGGTGGTTGGGGACGGGATAAGGGCCTGCTGGATAAAAATATTGGAAGGGATTTACTTTCTGAACTAGAAAATTGATCATAAACAAATTATACATAATGCGCCATATTTGTTTATTTTTTCTATGATGTATTGATTTTTCTCTAGCCTTCCTACGTTACTGGTCTATACCTATCACCATCATACACTAGACTCATGCCCACCATCATACTCCAGACTCATTATCATTTAAGCTATAATAGACATTTAATTATGTTAGACTTTTAACCGTGTTAGACATTTAATAAAGTTAGGCATTATGCCTTCTTAGACTAACAGTTTAGAAAAATTAAAAGGGAAGGGTGAAGTTGGAAGATATGCAAGCGGCGACACTGACAGTTATTATGTTTACCAGGATCAACAAATGATCAGATGCCTCAGTTCCACAAATATACATTTGACCAGTGTCCCATGGTCAGCTGCCTAAGTTCTACAAATATACATTTGACCAGTGTCCAAGCTAAAAAAATGACCAGCGTCCAGTTTCTATGGGTAATGACCACCCATTATCTTCAAAAAACGTCACAAAGTATCTGAATACAAAATGACATTTTCTGAGCTGTCAAATTTCGTCTTTATACGGGCCCGAGGAGAGCATCAACTATGTCGGAGACGTAGGCCCTGGGTGATTCGGGCCCTTTAATTTTCGATTTTGGGTGATAGGAGGAGGTGGGCCTCAGTTGTCAGGGGGCCCGGGATTCGATCGCTATGACACAAGGTTTGGAACAAGTTGTAAATGAAAGTACTGCTTTACAAGCTGTTATTGTCTCTTTCTTAGGCAGACTAGTACATTTTGCTTTTCAAATTATAGATTCACAAGAAATGAGAAGAGAATAAAGAAAAACCCCAGTAAACACTGACCTGGTACTGATAACTTAAAATAGACATCTAGAATAAGGAAAGTTGATCTTTTTTTCCCAGACCGACAACAATGTAATTTTGTTATGGGTAAAAGTAGAGAACAATGAAATATTATGGGTAAACATAAAACAATGAAATGTTACGGACAAAGAATAATAAAAAAAAATTCCTTAAAATATTACACTACTGGAAACATTTTTTAATTTTATGAAAAAAAATCTTTGACACTTGATTTATCGTCTTTGGAATACTTCGCGTTTTGGTTAAAAAAATGTCTCCCTTTAAAAAAAAAACCGGAAACAAGTTAAAGGTATAGTATGTAAAGGGAGGTAAATGTTCCTATTTATTTCTATTTAAATAAAGCTTATGTTACCAGTATCATAATCAGCACAATATAGTGTTCATATGGGGTTTATTATGTTACCAGCAGACTTGCGGAGCCGCCAAATTTTTTTTCGGCTCCGGTTCCTACACCGGCTCCCACAAATTTGACGGCTGCAGCTCGGGCACGGCTCCGGCTCCCTATTAAGATAGTATCACACAAGACAAAATTTTTTGTAATTGCGCCACGCAAACATGCCGCTGATAAAAAGTTATGCAAAATTTGTCGCGTTCACCCCCCCATAGCAGGCCCGTAGCGTGCGAGGGGGCCGGGGCCCCCTGCGTTTTGTCTGGCCCCCTCTTCTTATTTGTTCAGCTTAGTAAAATGTATTACCTGCCCCCCCCCCTGCTATTGCCTGGCCCCTGCTGTAGAATTTTCACGCTACGGGGCTGCCCCATAGTCAGGAACTTGAAAAATAAACGCATGTCGGTTTTACTAAAAACAAACCATTTCAGTGCATCCAGAATCATATCATTATTTTCGACCGATGTTTCACTAGTCGCCATTTTCATAAGTAACAAAAGTTATTTCAATGATCAAATTAGCAAATAGTAAAATGATACATTATTTAAAATATTTTAAAGACTTCAGTATTTATATTTATTATTTATAAATTCGAAGTGACAATTCGGGTACCAATAAACTCCGACTTTTATTCGGACCCCGTCCCAATAAAGTCTGATTTTTATTCGGACCCGAGGCAAATATGCACTTAGCTTAGCTATACATAAACTTTATCATTGTTTTTTTATAATTGTTTGAATTATATGATTTAATCGTTACTCAGTGTCTAGGGTTCCACTAAGCGGACTCTGTATTATTATTTTTTCGGGTTCCGTCTAGTAAAGTTTAAATATAGCTAAGCTTAGTGCATATTTGCCACGGGTCCGAATAACAACCGGATTTTATTGGGACCCGGGTCCGTATAGCCACAGCCTTATAAATTTATCTACTCTATTTCAGATATTCTGTTTATAATAAAATTGTAAAATATAGAAACCGACCATTTTGTTTTTAGTCTATTACAAATTCGCGGCAGCCCCGTAGCGTGTAAATTCTACAGCAGGGGCCAGGCAATAGCAGGGGGGGGGGCAGGTAATACATTTTACTGAGTAGAGCAAGTAAGCAGAGGGGGCCAGACAAAACGCAAGGGGGACTAAGCCCCTCTGGCACCCACACACGCTACGGGCCTGATTCGCGGTCAAATAATAATACGAAATGACGCGTTCTATTTGTCGTCTTTGTAATAATTTATTTTAAATGATTGATACAATTATTCTATAAAATAAAACTGTTTGAACTTTATATATAACAAATTAACATGCCATTTAAAAATTTCGGAGGGTAAACAAGATTTAAAACGAACACAAAACGATTCCCCGTTAAAGTTTTTTTGTGGTGATGTGCGTGCACGCTATCATTTTAACGCTGTTACTTTTGTGGCGTTCGTAAAAAATAACAACATTTCAAATTTTAGGAGGCAAACAGTCAAACAAAAAAAAAAAGCATTTGGGAGCCGTGGAGCCGCCAAATTTTTTCGGCTTCGGCTCCGGCTCCAGCAAAAAGTAGCGGCTCCCGGTTCCTCGGCTCCGGCTCCGCAAGCATGGTTACCAGTATTATAAAAAACACAATATAGTGTTCATACGTGGTTTATTATGTTACCAGTATCATAAACAGCACAATATAGTGTTCATATGTGGTTTATTATGTTACCAGTATCATAAACAGCACAATATAGTGTTCATATGGGGTTTATTATGTTACCAGTATCATAAACAGCACAATATAGTGTTCATATGGGGTTTACTATGTTACCAGTATCATAAAAAGCGCTATATAGTGTTCATACGGGGCTTATTATGTTTCTTTCTTGACTTCTTCATTTTTTAATTAGGTTTAATTTATAGTCTGAAGTTATGCTCAAGACACTTCAAAGCCTTATCATGTTACTATGTTTGACCTCACCAGCTGAAGGTTAAAGTTCACAATAAAAGTTAATCTATGCGAACCATCGTGTTCTAAGCTGTATTTTATTGTTACTTAATCTCACAGATCATTTGATGTCAGCAGAGCTGGATTAGCATATAAGCAATGAAAGTTGGAGATGAGAGCATCATGGGAAAAGGGGTCACCACAGAAAGGTTTTTAAAGTATAATAATGCATCATTTAAAGTATTGATATATTTAATTTTGAGCCAGTTTGAATATTAAAATCTTGCAAAAGAAAAAAAAAATGTACACAAAAATTTTATATTTTTTTAATGCTATTTCACTCTATCTACACTGTCTTTGTTAATGGACACAGTTAATAATGGTTACGTTAATGTATATTTTTTTTTATAAGTTGTTTGTGCTTAATCCACTTCTGGGTGTCAAGTAACAAATTACTTTACTTGTTAATGAAAAATCTCAATGAGAGGAGAAAAATAAACTAGCAAGAGTCACATTTTTTTTAAAATGAGCCTATACAATATTTTTATTGTATAAGCGAAAGATATAACGATAGTTAAAATAAATTGAGTAACAAAAAACAAAAAAAGCTAATATATTTAAAAATACATTAATCTCAAAAAAATAATTAATTATTTATTTTAAGTATAGAAATAAACATGTTGAATGCAAATTAAAAAGACAATTTTTATATAGTTCATCTTTCAGATCATATACTTTGTTCATTAAGTGTTCAGTTCCTGGTTTAAATCTCCATTAAGAATCTTTGTTCATATTTGTTCAGCTCCTGGTTTCAATCTATGTTAATCATTGTTCATTTTTAGTTCAGCTCCTGGTGAAAGTTCCCATGTCTACTGTGTCGCCTCTGTGCACTCAGGGGTGCCGAGAGCCAACACGGGCCCTAGGGCAGGACATCATTGCGGCCCCTTGTCAAAATGCAGTCAATTCCGGATATATTCATACAAAGAGTATATACAAAAAGGTTTAAACAAAATGTATTTTATTTTGTCCCCGTTAATGAACTATCACCAATAAAGCTACACATGTTTTTCATAACAATGTAATTTTGTGAAACTGACTTTTACGACATGCAGAGAGAAAGCTACAACAAAACTTTGCGGGCTTTTCTTCTTGCAAACACTTCAATAATATTGTTGTAGTCAATCGTTCTTGCAAGTCGACCTACCACTGCCAGCATTCCAAGGCTGGTAAGGCGTTCTTGACACATTGTCGATCTCAGAATATTTTTAACTATAGCCAATGTGCTGAAAGATTGTTCTGCTTGAGCAACGGTATCCGGAAGTGTGCATAAGATACGTAGCATAATTACTACGTTTGGAAACAGTATATCGATTTTCAAATTGTGTTAACGGTTGAGCAAGTCAAATGCCGACAAACTATTCTGCCCGAGGTTTGCAACGTGTATTGTTTTCAGATGCTCCAACTCATTCAACAGATCGGCGCCAACATCTACAACATATTTATCCGCCAGGTTCTTGGCGGCGATGAGAACGTCTTCTGTATTCATGTCGTGATATTTCCACGGAACGCCGAACAATTCGTACAAATTCTTCGCCGCTTCGTATCGTGTTGTTAAATTCACAATCCAGAAGTCCATCACGACGTAGAAAACGGAACGCTTGAAGTATTCGTGTCGATCCTGCTGATCATCGTTGTCGGCTCAGACATAGAACTCGATCGCGCTTAAAGAAGGACTCTAGAAGGTATATAATAGGCCCTCTGCGTTGGCGGCTATGACTTTGCTATAACACACATAGAATAAGACAATTTCAATAGCTATAGTTAGATTAAGTTAATTATAGATAATTAAAGATAATTATAGTCAGTTATGAATAGATTTCCATAGAAATATTTAAAAATTATATTGATAACTTTATGGATTTTTCCACCGGGAGGAAACGAAGAGGCTTATCGATCCAGCGAATTCTGGCTTGTGATTGGATTGCGCTCGTACAAGTTTCACCCGAGCTAATTCCGGTGGAAATAGCTAAAGAGTTATAACTCTAAGACTTTTTTTCCACCGCTACCGCTTCAACTTCATTCTATGACTAATTCTATGATGGCACACAACATACTCAGATTTCAAGTAATGTTTAAAAATAATTATACACCAATTCACACTCGGATTGGTTTATGAGATCTAACGAGACTCAGCAGTCAACTGAATTTTTAAGTTTCGTTCTGATTGGCTGCTATCGGCTGTCATCTACGTACCCTCAATAAAAAATGAGTAGTGAAAAAATTGACATTGTCGTGGCGGCCGGGCCCCCTTACAGATGCGGGTCCCCTGGCAATGACTCCCCTGACCCCGCTTTTTCGGCGTGCCTGCTGCCAACCTGACACATGAAATTGATACATTTTGCCAAAAGACAACCAAATTAGCCGGAATGTTATCTGTTTTGCAAGCTACCAATAATGAACATGTCAGCATTTGGCCACTATGTCCTACACGCGTTCTAGATCGTGGACCAGCATTGAAAATAATGCTACAACAAATTGAAATAGTTGAACAGGCCCTCCTGGATTAAGCTGATTCAAGCTGTGGTGAGGTTGCCAGTAAGGCTTGTGGGCTTGCACTTCAGCTATGCAGAGGGGAATTCATAATAGGTGTAAAGTTGTCTTTGACTGTTTTGATCTACTTGAAGATCTGAACCGAGCTGTTCAGACTAAACAAACTTCTGTTTCAAGATCAATGGTCACTATGGAAACAATTCCAGACTGGTATACTGTCGCTTAGAACTGAATTTGTGTTTAGTCACATTTATTCAGAAGCAATCAAACTGTGCGATAAATTGAAATATCCACGACTGTCACTGCCGCGAAAACGGCGTCTTCCAGCCAAACTTGCAGGAACCAGCGTTAGTCATGAATGGGCCACTACCGAAGATTTCTACAGAGCACAATACTTTCAGTTTGTTGATACAGCATCAACGTCACTTGCCAAACGGTACAATAAAAATGGCCTTCAAAGATACCCTGATTTGGAAAACATTTAGCTGAAATCCAAGTCATTGGCACTGGCAGAAGTTCAGCTGATGGTTAGTGGTTACCCAGAAATTGACGCAGAGCGACTGCACATCCAGTTGACAATGTTTCACCAAATTCAAACAACATCACTTAGCACAGCACAGACGAATTTGCAACTAAGTTGATGACATTGGATCCAACTGTTCAAAAACTATGTTCGCAAGTCGAAGTATTTGTGAAGCTGTTACTTACAGTACCTTACAGCAACGAGGAAGCTGAGCGTAGTTTTTTAGGGTTACGTCGACTGAAAACATATTTACGAAATACTCTTGGACAGGCTAGACTCAACCATGTTGCGCTAATGTACATTCACCAGGATATTGTTGACACCATAGATATAACAGAAATAGCTCAGGAGTTTGTGTCCAAATGCGAACAAAGGAGAACTGGTTTTTGGCAAACATGTTAACTAATTTATTGATAATTTATACTTCAAATCAACTACTTAGTTAGCATTCAAAAACTTGGTGCCATTTGTATAGTAAACATTTTCTTTCATATTCTGTTGTAACAGACAGTTCTGTTAATATGACTTTTTTCCACTTTATATGGTTTTCTACTTAAACAAGCCTTATAAACGAAAACAAACAATCAGCATTATTCAAAGTTTTAAAAATTGTAGTTTCTAGTTAATGTCAATTGCCAATCACATTTTTGTGAAGCCAAAAAATTTTCATCTTCCCTAATATTTTGGACCCTACCAACTTCAACATACTGGTTGCGCCCCTGGTTGCAGATGACATTGGTGTCGACATTCAACCTCCACGACAAGCTGGAAGACATAGAAACAGGGAAAATCCAAAAGTTGATTTGCCTGAGGGATATTTTAGAATAACTGTTATTATACCCTACCTTCATTCTATTATATTATATCATCGCTGAAATTTCGTTTTTGAATAGAAAATAAACCAGTATTTTCTCTTTTAGTTTTGAATCCCTCTTTGATGACTTAACTAGAAACTCGCATGTTAAAGATCAAGCCTGGGCTATTGCTGATTATTAAGCATTTGATAATTCAATCGAGGAGAGTGAAACCTAGTATGATATATGGAAATGTAAAACTAGTAAAGGTGAAAAACAGAAACAAAGACTCTATGTGAGGTTTTATATGAACCAATTGTTTCCCCATGATTAAGTTGGCTTCTTTGGCAGCATTGGCTCTTCCAGTGTGTGAAGTCCTTGTGAAATCTCTTAGATCCTTTAAACCACTAATGGGGCGTGTCACGGAGGGTTTTATTGTTTTTATTTTATTGTTTGCATAGACTGTGGAGGCGTTTACTGCACGACATTTTCTCTTACATTCAATTAATGTCGCCGAGTCAATTACGATTCATACACTTTATTTTTGACTTCACACAAAGATACCATGAATATAGTAAAGTGATATATCCAAATACAACTGCATAGTAATAATCGTCTTTGTCTATGCTTCAAGTCACATTAACCAACTTCTATTAACAACTTTATAAAACACTATTCCCGTCCTCATACTCTATTGTCCTCTTCTCGACCCCTGACTCGACTTCTCAACAGTCCTCGGTCCCCAACCGTCTCTCCCCACTTCTCCACTGTCCTCGCCTTCTCTGTCTCTCACCGTCTCCCCAAAAACTAACTTACATCTCATTATAAGTGGTGATTAAGCCATCCCATGATTCTAAGGTCCAAACTCTTCTGATTGCTCTTCTACCCCTTTCTAACTCATTTACATCATTATGACTCTTTTTCCAGCCTAGTAATTGGTACGGCCAAATACCTATTCTAAGGTAAGCATCCCTTTGTTCGTTAACATCCCTTTGTTCGTTAGCATCTCTTTGTTCACTGTTACCTACAGTTGAGGTCACTGACTTGTATTGTTAACCTTATGAACTTATAAACATGACTAACCAACTAAAATTTACCAACTTATCAGTGGTTATAAAGTTGTAGTGATATACCTAAGGGGCCGTCCATAAAGTACGTCACGCTCCAAGGGGGGGGGGAGGGGGTATAAGAAAGTGTGACAGTTTGTAACAAGGAGATGGAAAGACGAAGGAGATTTCTGAGAAAACTGTACTCGTTGTTCCTCACTTCACGAACCCACTGATGACCCAAGTTTGTTTTTTCTACTCATCACCAGTAGCAAATTGGTTTTTGATTATCACTGATGTAACAAGGGAAATAACCAGTTAATAATGTAACGGGAGAAGGGACACCACCGTTATCAAAGTATTATATCCCCTGAGAAAAGAAAACTATTTTTTTTATCTATCATGTTTCTATTACCTGCGTGCTAGTTGTGGCATGGATTAATTTGAATTAAATAAACAATGTATTTAGCTGATTGGTCAATTAGACAGTGTTTGCCAATACAATGAATCAACAATATCCAACAAAGGGACGTGACTCACACTTCGAGAGTCACTGTTCTTTTTTTTATTTTAATTATTTTGGGTTTTCTCATTAGATCGTGGTCGTCTTTATCTCTGGTTTTGAAAATATTAATAATTATAATAATAATAATATTCAAAAGATGCAGGGCTCAATTTCTGGTAAAGCCAAAAATATTCGCCGCTGACTTGGAGAGGAGATGAAATAAACTTCACCAAGTCCCACAGAAATGACGTATGAAAGCACAACAGACTGTTGATGTGTCTATCCGTTCCCTCAACAACCACTTCGGTTAAGACAATTTAAAATAATAATAATAATAATACAGCCAGCCCTGCGAGTCGCAGTAAAGTTCTGCGTGAAGTTGTGCCACATTATCTATACGAGTGGCTCTGCGTTTGTCCAAAAGTTCTACTGTCTCTAGTGAGGTAGAGAAGGCTACGTGAGAAGTTATGCTACATTCTCTATAACTGTGGCTCTATGTTTCTCCACAAGTTCTACTGTCACTAGTAGGGTAGAGAAGGGTACGTAAGTAGCGATGTTTAATTTTTCTTCATACTCAAATGTAATTTTGTTTCTTCTTTACAGGTTTTACAGTCAGTCGTTTCCCAGGCCTTAATATGTTCGCCCTACAGTGCAACGGTTCACACCTGCCTAGTGACGTCAGAAGTGTTCAGCACATCAGTCTGGAACGTCATTCGTTGAACAACGACAGGCCGCCCTACATAATAGCCTCACTGTCATCTGTCGGTCAGTCACACTCACCTTACAGTCATAGTTTAACTGTAACGCATAGTGCCGGTCAGTCACACTCACCTTACAGTCATAGTTTAACTGTAACGCATAGTGCCGGTCAGTCACACTCACCATACAGTTAGATTTGAATCCTAACGCACTGTCAATAATGTACAGACAAACGATCCTACTAATAAAATCCCTTTCTTTGCGTCCGTCCGCCCGTGGAGATTGGGAAAGCCGTCGCTATTAATAATCTATGACGTCATTTCCCGATGGTACAATTTGTTTACCTTACTAATAAAGTGCTATTATTGGCGTGCGTCCTTGCAGAATGGAATGTCGCTATAAATTATTCTGCACTTGGGATATCCTCCATGACGTCATTTCCCGATGGTACAATTTTTTATTCATTTAAAATATACTATTTGTAAAAAAAAGTGCGACAAGAAATCAGCCAGTTGTAAATATTACATTGCTAACTATATGCTTCTGGTCTTGCTGCCGGTTTGCGTGAAGTTTTTAAACCATTATTCTCATATTAAACATTTTATTGAGATAAAACCTTTAGTTGCGAATGGTGTTTAGTTTGATTTGGTTTTGGTTTGGTTGATTTGGTTGGTTGATCGGTTGGTTTGGTTGGTTGGTTTGGTTAGCTGGTTTGGCTGTTTGGTTTGGTTGGATGGATTGGTTGGCTCGGTTGGTTTGTTTGATTGATTGGTTAACTGGTTTGGTTAGTTGGATTGGTTGGTTGTTTGGTTTGGTTGGTTTGTTTGGTTGGTTGTTTGGTTTGGTTTGGTTGGTTAGCGCTGACGGGTAAAACGTTATTAGGGACGTATGAAATGTAGGTCATTTCTGTGCATTAGGAATGTTGCAGAAATCAGCACCTAATTAACCTAATTAATCGTATTCGAAAATTCAGTAGTTAAATTGATTAAGAAGGGTTAAACATTACACCTAGATTTCCCGGGCAACGTCGGGCTTAATATCTAGTTCAACATAAATCAATGGCAATCAGTCTAAAAACAGACACATTTTGTTGATAAGTCTGAAATATAGGTGAAAATGAAGCATGTAAGCACTTAATATATGATGATCAATTCAATACGTCGTGCAAACTGCAAAGGAACATCTGGAAATATTTTTAAAATTTTTTTACCATTGTGACGGTGTATTCTAGTGGGACGGATAGCCGAGTTAGTTTTGCGGGTCAGACCTGAGAGTCCTCAGTGAGCCCCATGGAATTTTTCCAGGTGACATTTGGTGCAAAGTCGTCCCACAAGTCCACCCAGCTTAAAATGGGTACCTAACTTAAGTTGGGGAAGTAAAAGCGGCTGGGCGTGTACAATGAACAAATTATTTAATTTTTTTTTTAATAGACGACATTTTTTTAATGTACTAAAAAATAAAAAAATATATATTTCCTCTGTCTTACATCTGACAAATACTTATAAAAAAATTATTGATTGCTATGGGTGCAAGAAATATTTTTTCCATAAATCTGAAGGGGAAACAATAGAATCCCGGATACAAAACAAATAGAATCCCGGATACAAAACAAATAGAATCCCGGATACAAAACAAATAGAATCCCGGATACAAAACAAATAGAATCCCGGATACAAAACAAATAGAATCCCGGATACAAAACAAATAGAATCCCGGATACAAAACAAATAGAATCCCGGATACAAAACAAATAGAATCCCGGATACAAAACAAATAACTTTTTTTCATAATGTAGGCCCTCAGTTATAGATAATTACAAATAGAAATAAAATAATAAAATCTCTATGCAGTCACATCAATTATTGATACATTATCATTATACAATCCCCCAAGATGTTCCTTGGGGGTCGTCTCCGCCCGTCCCAATCCCGGATAGAGAAGGAGGGTTGGGCATAGGGCTAGCAGCCCCATCCTGTGAAACGTCCAAGCTACAGGAACCTCAAAAGTATCAACATCAAATTAGAAATTTCCTGGACGGGAAAAAAATCTTTTTTGATATTGCACATGACGTGCCATGGTGAAAGACGTTTGGAAGCTAGTGTGCTGACAAATCTTCTGTTGGCAGAGGCCAAAACAAAAATTGGAACTGGGAAAGTAAGAACAATGTATGAAAACGTAAGAGTAGATCAGGTGGCGAATGACATGAGACAGTACAATAGTGAAAGCTCTTGGGCTCTGTGAAGCCAGGTAGAATGGAAGTGGCTAAACAGTTGAATCAATTATTTACTCTAGGCACGAACATCCCGACAATGAATACACACAGGCTATGGGGCTACTCATGTCTCCAGTAGCTATACATTGACCAATGGCTTAAGGAGCCATTCTCTCCAAGATTCCTAAAAGCAAGGTTTAACTCTAAAGGATGGAAGACAACAATTATCAAGTGTTGACACCACGTAACACAGCTAACGAAGAAGACAGGGAAGTGTTACACCATTGCATGCAGTTTCTAGTAGAGAAAGCATCAAAGATAGGTGTGAAGATTCTAATGGGGGGTGGGGGCTAAACTGTGTGTCTCTATCTCTTTCTTCCGAGCCCCAATTAATTATTCTGCGTTTGCGGTTGCAATCGACTATTTCTGCTTCTGGGAGCCTATACAAACAATTCAGCCTCTGTGAGTCTGTACAAACATTGCGTCCTCTTTGTGTCTGTACGAACATTGCGTCCTCTGGGTGTCTGTACAAACATTGCGTCCTCTGGGTGTCTGTACAAACTTTGGATCCTCTGTGTGTCTGTACAAACATTGCATCCTCTGTGTGTCTGTACAAACTTTGCATCCTCTGTGTGTCTGTACAAACATTGCGTCCTCTGGGTGTCTGTACAAATTTTGCATCCTCTGTGTGTCTGTACAAACATTGCATCCTCTGTGTGTCTGTACAAACATTGCATCCTCTGTGTGTCTGTACAAACTTTGCATCCTCTGTGTGTCTGTACAAACATTGCATCCTCTGTGTGTCTGTACAAACTTTGCATCCTCTGTGTGTCTGTACAAACATTGCATCCTCTGTGTGTCTGTACAAACTTTGCATCCTCTGTGTGTCTGTACAAACATTGCATCCTCTGTGTGTCTGTACAAACTTTGCATCCTCTGTGTGTCTGTACAAACATTGCATCCTCTGTGTGTCTGTACAAACTTTGCATCCTCTGTGTGTCTGTACAAACATTGCATCCTCTGTGTGTCTGTACAAACTTTGCATCCTCTGTGTGTCTGTACAAACTTTGCATCCTCTGTGTGACTGTACAAACATTGCATCCTCTGTGTGTCTGTACAAACTTTGCATCCTCTGGGAGCCTTTAAAAACATTGTAGCCTCCGGGTGTCTATACAAACATTGTAGCCTCCGGGTGTCTATACAAACATTGTAGCCTTCGACAATGCTGAATTAAAGAAATATTTTTTTTTCTAAAAAATGATTATGTGTTTGATTCTAATTTCAAAAATATTAAATCAGTATACATTTTTTTTTGTTGCTTTCTTTTTGTTTTCCTATAAGCTCTAAAATCAATGTATAATATCCGGTAAAGTTTACCCTATATTCAATGCAAATTGTCCTATAATGTTTACTGAGATCAGATAAAAAACAAAATCGAAGTATATTGTCCAGTAAAGTTGATTGAGATCAGATAAACCATATAATCATGCATATTGTCCAGTAAAGTTGATTGAGGTCAGATTAACCTTATAATCAGAGTATATTGTCCAGTAAAGTTGATTGAGGTCAACTCAAGACTATAATCTATATATATTTTATTCACCAGATGGCGTTAGACTCGAGAACAGCATCAGCAACGTCAATGTTTACGTCAGTGGCAAGTTCGATGTGGACAACATCCAGTCCACGTCACTGACGGTACTGCTGGGTGATGTCATCGTGGAGACAGACGTCACATACAAATGCAGGATCAGTTTTATAAAGAGAGGGGGGAGCCTGGAGATAGTGGAACGCCTTCTAAACGTTAGTTTTGCGGGTCAGATATTTATCCATTTTTTATCCATTTGTTTGTTGTCGTTTTACAAAATTTTGTTTTATTTGTAGGTTTTTTTTCCCTGAATTTCTGTGTTCATTTATATATATTTATACTTGTGGAAAAGCTTGCGAAGCTGGCTGAACGAAATCCGACACAAGGGATAACAAAGAATTATACGAAATAATGCAATAGAAAAGAACAAGTGGCCTTTATTGCCATGAAGAGAATACGATATGAACAGAAATAACAAAGAAATGTATGAAATATTGTTATAGAAAATAACATTTGGCTTTTATTGCCATGAACACAATACGATATGAAAACTAACTTCGAGTAGTGTTAATGTATTTGGGACGTACAGTCTAACTTCAAGAAGAAGAATGATTTCAACGTAATTTTTAATTTAATTTTAGAGTACAATGGAATGATTTTTTTTTTCAATGTGGCCAATGAACTGAAAATGAAAGGAAATGAAAATGATTCTCTTTTGAGTGTTGATAATAATAGTAATAATATGTAAAATAATATAACGAATAAAGTTTTATAGGGTTAAATAAATGATACACTGCAGTTGATAATGATGATTGACTGCAGTTGAGAATGATGATTGACTGCAGCTGATGATGATCATCGACTTCAGTTGATAATGATGATTGACTGCAGTTGATAATGGTGATTGACAGCAGCTGATGATGATCATCGACTTCAGTTGATAATGATGATTGACTGCAGTTGATAATGGTCATTTACTGCAGTTGATAATTATGATTGACTGCAGTTGATAATGATGATTGACTGCAGTTGATAATGATGATTGACTGCAGTTGATAATGATGATTGACTGCAGTTGATAATGATGATTGACTGCAGCTGATAATGGTGATTGACTGCAGCTGATGATGATCATCGACTTCCGTTGATAATGATGATTGACTGCAGTTGATAATGGTGATTGACTGCAGCTGATGATGATCATCGACTTCAGTTGATAATGATGATTGACTGCAGTTGATAATGATAATTGACTGCAGTTGATAATGATGATTGACTGCAGTTGATAATGATGATTGACTAGTTGATAATGATGATTGACTGCAGTTGATAATGATGATTGACTGCAGTTGATAATGGTGATTGACTAGTTGATAATGATGACAGACTGCAGTTGATAATGATGATTGACTGCAGTTGATAATGGTAATTGACTAATTGATAATGATGACTGACTGCAGTTGATAATAGTGATTGACTAGTTGATAATGATGATTGACAGCAGTTGATAATGATGATTGACTGCAGTTGATAATGGTGATTGACTAGTTGATAATGATGACTGACTGCAGTTGATAATGATGATTGACTGCAGTTGATAATGGTAATTGACTAATTAATAATGATGACTGACTGCAGTTGATAATAGTGATTGACTAGTTGATAATGATGATTGACAGCAGTTGATAATGATGATTGACTGCAGTTGATAATGGTGATTGACTAGTTGATAATGATGACTGACTGCAGTTGATAATGATGATTGACTGCAGTTGATAATGGTGATTGACTAGTTGATAATGATGACTGACTGCAGTTGATAATGATGTGTGACTGCAGTTGATAATGATGATTGACTGAAGTTGATAATGATGATTGACTGCAGTTGATAATGATGATTGACTGCAGTTGATAATGAGGATTGACTTGGTGCCACTTTGTTGTAAATAAAACAGATAAAACGATTTCACAAAATATGTTAATATTTTGGACTCGGCATTGAACGCAATGTAGAATACTGTAGAATACTTTTGAAAGTTCTGTCATAATGTTCTTAGAGCATATCAAATGTATATTAAGTCGTTATACTATCTCATTGGCTGACATGCGTTGGATGAGTAAACACTGACTGTCATCTACTTTATTTTAAGAAACACTGACTGTCATCTACTTTATTTTAAGAAACACTGACTGTCATCTACTTTATTTTAAGAAACACTGACTGTCATCTACTTTATTTTAAGAAACACTGACTGTCATCTACTTTATTTTAAGAAACACTGACTGTCATCTACTTCATTTTAAGAAACACTGACAGTCATCTACTTTATTTTAAGAAACACTGACTGTCATCTACTTCATTTTAAGAAACACTGATTGTCATCTACTTTATTTTAAGAAACACTGACTGTCATCTACTTTATTTTAAGAAACACTGACTGTCATCTACTTTATTTTAAGAAACACTGACTGTCATCTACTTTATTTTAAGAAACACTGTCATCGTATTACTTATTTTAAGAAACACTGACTGTCATCTACTTTATTTTAAGAAACACTGATCTGTCATCTACTTTATTTTAAGAAACACTGACTGTCATCTACTTTATTTTTAGAAACACTGACTGTCATCTACTTCATTTTAAGAAACACTGACTGTCATCTACTTCATTTTAAGAAACACTGACTGTCATCTACTTCATTTTAAGAAACACTGACTGTCATCTACTTCATTTTAAGAAACACTGACTGTCATCTACTTCATTTTAAGAAACACTGACTGTCATCTACTTCATTTTAAGAAACACTGACTGTCATCTACTTCATTTTAAGAAACACTGACTGTCATCTACTTCATTTTAAGAAACACTGACTGTCATCTACTTTATTTTAGGAAACACTGACTGTCATCTACTTCATTTTAAGAAACACTGACTGTCATCTACTTTATTTTAAGAAACACTGACTGTCATCTACTTCATTTTAAGAAACACTGACTGTCATCTACTTTATTTTAAGAAACACTGACTGTCATCTACTTTATTTTAAGAAACACTGACAGTCATCTACTTTATTTTAAGAAACACTGACAGTTATCTACTTTATTTTAAGAAACACTGACTGTCATCTACTTCATTTTATAAACAACTAGCTTAGCAGTTATAAAAAATATCCAGTTTAATTGAATAAAATATTATAATTTAAGATATTGAATTTAGATTTTAAATTGCATAGAATTGGTGCAAATAGTCAGATGGTACATTTATTGGTGTATTATGTAGGTGCCTGTGTGTGTGTGTGTGTGTTTTTTTTTGTCTTGTAAAAAATAGAAAAAAACGATTCTCCAGTAAAAAAGGAAACTAACAAAACTGTTTCTGAAAACATTTAAACTTGTTTACGTGATATATTTATTTCTATATCTTGTAATTGGCAAAATCTAACAGGGAAATGTTTATCTTAAATAGAACTCAAAAACAAACAAACCCCCAAAATGTTGTATCTAAGTTGAATTTTAAAAAAGAGGTTTAAACGACTTTTAATTGAGACATGCTGGACATTGATCTCCGAAGGAGTAACGAAGATTATGTAAACAAATAGTCGTTAAATTTGTTAGGAATTCCAACCTAATGAACTAGGCCACCCGGAAATGGAATTTCGTGACTGGTTTGCCAAAAACATCAAACTATCTTTCTGGAAGCAAGCTCTAATAATAACTTTTACAAGGATAAAATGTCATGAAACTTTTATCGCATAATTAGCATAAATAAAATTTGAATGAAAAAAAGATTTTAGGCTGTTCTATAAATGGAGATGTATGCTGGCGGGGGCCCTGGTGCGGAGAAATTGGGGTCCCATTAAAAAAGAGAAGCGTAAATAGATTAATACAAGGGTTTAGTAAATTATCCGAGAGATATATTTGTTAATGGCTCGCGTTCAATTCAACTTTTTTATAGATTTGTAGATGTAAGTGAGAAAGAGAAAGAGAGAGAGAGAGAGAGAGAGAGAGAAAAGAGATAGAGAGAGAGAGTTTGTCTTTGGTTGATCCATCTATGTATAGATATATAACTATGTGTGTGTGTGTGTTTCTGTGTGCGTGTGTGTGTATGTGTGTGTAAGTTAAAAGCTAGGGATTTGAGGTATTTAAACCAACTTTCACCAGGTCCTGGAAAAATGTTCTTGATTCTCACCAATGATCGAACCCAGGACTCTTAGGTCAAGCGTCTTTACCACTCGTATATTTAGACGCGGAAATGAAGACTTCGATATAAATCTTTACGTGGTGCTGCCCAACACTTCGAGTTTTAGCACAGTGAAAACCATTTCTATATTGCCATGGCTACACTTTGATTATGTTCTTTTCACAAGGGCTTCAACACTAGCTTGAAAATTACTGCGATTAAATTACTTATCATTCTAATGACAAAGGGGGTACATTTTTCATTTACACTAATGATTTATTTTTTCGAACTCTATTTATAGATCTCCAGAGATATAGAGTACAAACCACTGCGCCGAAACCAGGTACGTGACGAGCATAGAGAATTAAGACATACACTATTCCTGAGTCTGTAGAGTAAAACATGGGATCAAATTTTATTGAAACAAAAGAACAGCTTTTTATAAATGTAATCGGATAAAACAATTAGATCGATGATCAATATATCCGGATAGAAGCGGTGATTTTAAAAAGATTTAAAATTACCAAGAATATTCAAGAACTCTGCAACTAGTATAAAATTAAAAAATTAAAAAAAAGAAAGATCCGTTCTTTAATATAGGTCAGTATTATGTTAATTAAAAAAACTGCTGAGGCCCCCACGGGCCCCCTGTCAATACAATGTTTCTTTTTAAATGTCATGATATAAAATCATGATTAGCTATAAAGCACTGATTTTTACACATGACTGCATATACAATACTTTTGAAACATTTATACTTTTCATAGGAATTTCATGATTATTATGTATTGAAATACTTAAGGGCTCCGACCCGTTATTATTGCTTAGAGCCCCCTAAAAATTGACTCTTTCTTTTTAAAAAGGCCCCCAAAAAACCTGGCGTCATCATCATCATACCCTTAACTGATGCGATCGTTGGGGGGAACGCACAGACACCTCAACAGACATATTTCTCCATAGTCGCCTGGACCGGCATGGAGTCTGCCTCTATGTCATTTTCCCACCCTAGAAAGTCTGTAACTCTCCATCACTGAATCTCAACGTGTTGTCCTACTGTACTTTGAATTAGATTTACGTTGATAAACTCAGAATCAAATTATAAACAAAACAAAACATTTATTTACGACATAACATTATAATTCAGGTTTTACTATCCGTCATATTTCAAATTTTTTTAAAAGTAATTTATTTGCGGATTAAAAAAAATTGCCTTGATTACTGGTCATTAATTAGGTCTTTATCTAACGTGACTAGTGGTGGTCTTGACACTTAATCAAATTGAACGCACATTTATCGATATTAGAAGGTCATGTATTCATTATCGGTATTGATATTTTCAATATTATGTTATATCTGTTTTATTTACCCCGCTAGGAGGTAATGAATGTTTATATTTTATAATCTACTATTGACCCGCTGTGTAATTCATCAATATTATATTTTTTTATTGATATAATTAAATTTTCTTTTCTTTCTGCCTGATAATTTCAGAACAACATTTACAAAGATTATCACAGTCAACTCTTAACGAGACGAAAGAAGGTAGGTGTGCCACTAGAGTTTATTTGATATTGATGGCTGACAGACAAGGTCTTTAAGCAGAAATATAGACTAACAGAAAAGCATAACAGACAAACTGATAGAGATGATAGATAGATATAGACACATACAGAGGGACAATCAGGCAGATTGATAGATAGTAGATAGATAGATGGATAGATAGATAGATAGATAGATAGATAGATAGATGGATGGATGGATGGATGGATGGATGGATGGATGGATGGATGGATGGATGGATGGATGGATGGATGGATGGATAGATGGATTAATGGATAGATAGATAGATAGATAGATGGATGGATGGATGGATGGATAGATAGATAGATAGATGGATGGATGGATGGATTAATCATTGATTAATGGATAGATAGATAAATAGATAGATAGATAGATAGATAGATAGATAGATAGATAGATAGATAGATAGATAGATAGATAGATAGATAGATAGATAGATAGATAGATAGATAGATAGATAGATAGATAGATAGATAGAGGGATGGAAGGATGGATGGATTGGTTAATTGGTTGATTGTAATTGACTGTTAGATCAATTGACTAATGATAAAACAAAGTACTTCTCAGCAGTATAGTAAATAGGTACCCAATATGTTTTCAACCCGGGGAGGGGAGAACAAAGATGAAGAAGACAAAGTCTCTCACATATCAAAAAAAAATAATAATAATATTAGATTTGATAAAAAACACATAAAAATTGTCCTTGCTGGTTGATCAAATTGAATGTACAGCATTACAATATGCGGTTTACAGCAATAATTATAAATTGTTAAATTAAGTATACTTAATATGAATACATGAATACATATACTCACGATGCGCAGAATTTTTTTTTCTTGTGCGGAAGATCATGAAATTGTAGTTAACGAAATAAAATAAAGTCACTTCGTTTCATGATATGATAGCACAAAACTTGTTGCATTGCTGATTTGCTCTGGAAAAATTTGTAGAAAGAAATGGTCCTTGTACAAACATTTTACAAATATTATTTTTTTTAAAATATGATTTGTGTTTAAGAATGATTACAATTGATGAGAGCTTCAAAGAAAAAAAACAGTTCATATGTTTAATTTACATAAATAAAAACATATTTTTTCTATGATACAAAACAGTTGTAATATATTACAGAGAAAAGTCAGTAAGGGGAAAAAACCTATTCCGTTTAAATAAAAGATTGTCCCGTTTCCATGGCCTGAATTATTGATATCAACATTGACAAGCCATTTTGTGATGTCTAATATAAGGAATTTTTACTTTTATTAATGAGAATTTTTTTGAAGCTATGCGAAAATTTTGGAACGTACCCCTTTTATAAAGGAAAATATGGCTATTTCTTATTTAGCATGATTGTGGAATGCGTCCCCTGCGTAATAAAGACCTGATCATTCTTTTATTTAAGTCATAAATACGCACATTCGTACAATCAAAACTTGCAACTAGACCAACTGTTTAGTTTTCGAGGTGTGAGGTGTATGTGAAGTCCCTGTAAGGATGAGATGAAATCTCTTAGATCCTATCAGCCATAAATGGGACGGTTTTTATGGTGCCCTTCTTTCATCCCCACCATAGCCTATAGTGCAATGGCCATGGAGGCACCACGGGAGATATAGCGAAGACTTAAGCCATGACCTGAAATATAAATTGGTCCTCACCGGAGATCGAACCTTCAGGTCGACAGTCTAGCGCTTTACCGCACGACCATCCGTCCCCCACATGTGTGAGGTAACTCAGTTCAGTCTAAGAATCCAACCACACTCAATGAACAACGCGCATGTTAAACAGTAATACTTGATGAACCAGAACGTTAATTGTAGAACTACATAACAGGATAGCACATACAAATATTGGGTCGTGGCTTACTGGTTAGGTGTGTCGAAACAAAGTGAAATTTATAATCAAAGAATGAGATTATATTATCGCAACTCTATATTCCTAAGTGCTACAAAACTTCTACATACCTAAGTGCTACAAAACGTATATATACCTTGTGCTACAATTCTTCTATATACCTATGTGCTGCAAAAATTCTATATACCTAAGTGCTACAAAACGTATATATACCTTGTGCTACAATTCTTCTATATACCTTGTGCTACAATTCTTCTATATACCTATGTGCTACAAAACTTCTATATACCTATGTGCTGCAAAACTTCTATATACCTATGTGCTACAAAACTTCTATATACCTATGTTCTACAAAACTTCTATATACCTATGTGCTGCAAAACTTCTATATACCTATGTGCTGCAAAACTTCTATATACCTATGTCCTGCAAAACTTCTATATACCTATGTGCTACAAAACTTCTATATACCTATGTGCTTCAAACTAAACGTTTTATTGATCTGTAAAGAATAAACAAATATAACAAAATGACTTTTTTTTACAACTAATAAATATAAGCTTATATTTAAAAAAATGCACCAAATAAAAACCAACTTAATATATCACAAAAAATATTTATATAACTATCATTACTAAAATATAAAAAGCGTACACACTCATCTGGATATAGCTTTTATTTATTTATCTACTGTCACTTATCAAATGCTAATACATATTCTCGAAATTATTACACTCGGTAATTGTCAGGCAGACACGCAATCCAAAATGAAGCCTTCTTCTTATTTAGAACGGGTTCAAAAGTGAGGGACACATTTGAGGACACACAAACTCATAGAAAGTGAAAATAATATAAACTTATACAAACGTAGATACATCACTTATAATAAAATCAATGACCGTGTTTTTTTTGTCTTTCTTTTATCGCAGTCTCTCTTTAGAGGTTGGTTGCGAGTACATTATTACAGTTGCCATAGTGGGTAGCCGAGAGTACATTACACAGTTGCCATAGTGGGTAGCCGAGAGTACATTACACAGTTGTCATAGTGGGTAGCCGAGAGTACATTACACAGTTGCCATAGTGGGTAGCCGAGAGTTACATTACACAGTTGCCATAGTGGGTAGCCGAGAGTACATTACACAGTTGCCATAGTGGGTAGCCGAGAGTACATTACACAGTTGCCATAGTGGGTAGCCGAGAGTACATTATTACAGTTGACATAGTGGGTAGCCGAGAGTACATTACACAGTTGCCATAGTGGGTAGCCGACCGTAAATTTTTAGAACCGTTGGTACAGTAGAAAGATTCTAATAATGTGGACATATAGACAGACTAAATGCTTTAATGCTAACTACAACTATTATCTAAAATGTAACTATTTAAGAATCGTGTCAGATAATATTTTTTCTCATTTTAGGATGGGGAACTTCAATGTACCTGCTGCTAACTATGGCAATTTTGCTATTCGCCCTCCTCGTTATCTGCATTCTTCTTATCATCGACAGATATAGAGGTAATGTAAAGTTGCCACGCAATTAATCTCAATTGCTGCACGTATTGCTATCATAATGTAATATAAATATCACTATAGGTCGACAATATATATTAACAGACAATTGCCACAGTAAAAAGCGGAAAAAGACAACATACAAAGAAAACGAACCGAGACCGCTGCCAACTCCTCCACTTTGGACCTATCCTGAAATTGACAGATCACAATTACCCAGAAGTCCATACAACAGTTTAAAATTTGAAGGAGTCACAAGGATCGTGAAAGGTGACGTCATGTTTGTCTGTCAATCCATCAATGCAGACTTTTTGTTTACTTCATGTTTATATAACCTAATCATTTTTTTTCGCTAACTTATACAATTAGACGCATGTACGGATCTTATCCGCTCCTGGTTTAGAACTTCTCTTTCAGCCTCAACCAGTAAGTGGACAATTCTTAATTAAAGTATAAGAACTAAAAAAATATCTCGCCGATACAAAATGGCGAACAGAAGCAGGGGCGGATTTTACCCTCTCGCTCTCTCTCTCTCTCTCTCTCTCTCTCTCTCTCTCTCTCTCTGTGTGTCTGTCTCTGTCTCTCTCTCTTTTGTAAGGGGGTGCCCGAAAATTTCTTCTCAGCTCCGAGCAATGACCTACCAAAGTCCACATTAGCACACAGGCCATGGCACCAACAGACGTTGTGATATATTTCTTTGAATTTGTAGAATCATTTTATAAAGTCAAAAGATTTGACACAAACTGAGGTGGCAGATTGAAACGTAAACAATATTTAAGATAAAAAAACACAAACAATATCACAGATAACAAACAATATTAAAGATAACAAACACAAACAATATCACAGATACAAACACAAAGAATATTACAGATAACAAACACAAACAATATTACACATAACAAACACAAACAATATTACACATAAAAAGCACAAAAAATATCACAGATAACAAACACAAACAATATTACACATAACAAACATAAACAATATTACAGATAACAAACACAAACAATATTACACATAACAAACATAAACAATATTACAGATAACAAACACAAACAATATTACACATAACAAGCACAAATAATATCACAGATAACAAACACAAACAATATTACACATAACAAACATAAACAATATTACAGATAACAAACACAAACAATATTACAGATAACAAACACAAACAATATTACAGATAACAAACACAAACAATATTACACATAACAAGCACAAACAATATCACAGATAACAAACACAAACAATATTACACATAACAAACATAAACAATATTATAGATAACAAACACAAACAATATTACACATACCAAACACAGACTAGAAATCGTTTTTATGTTGAATTTTCGGAATGATGCATTGCATATTTTCTCAGAGTAAGCAAAATTATTCAAAATGAGGATGTGATCTTAAACAATGTCCATTAGGTATATGACTAAAAAAATTTTTTCATTATTTTTATTCCCCTTACTGCCACAAGTGGATATTTATCATATTTATACAAAAATGTCAATAACAACCCTCAACTGTTAAAAAGGTCACCCTCCACACGCCCAGTATGTCATACCCGCATTTAGTATTTTAACTGTATTTTTTTTTCTTTGTTGTTCCATGCACCGTCACAGTGGCGTACCTAGGGGGGGGCGGTGGGTGCGGTCCGCACCGGGCGGCACTTACCTTGGGGCGGCATTTTTTATATTTACTTATAGTTGTAAAAAGCAACTTATTCATTTCATATTTATTTTCTTTCTTGAATAATAAATGATTATTATGATTATTATAAGTTTAATATTTGATTTATATAAATTATGATTAACTATATGATTTCAAAAACGTAAAACGTCCTAATAATACAACCAAAGCCAAAGGTGAAACAAGAAAACTGAGTCAGGACTGGTTTTTTCAAATTTTGCCTAATGGCGAAAAGCTTTTAAGATCGTGGATGGTATATTCACCATCGAAGAAATATATTTATTGTTTCTGCTGCAAACTGTTTGATAATCTTTGTCTTTTTAATACGGAAAATGATTTTAACAAATGGTGGAAACTTATCCCAAAATTAGTCAACATGAGGTGAGTCCACTGCACATTCGATCATATTCCAAATAAAAGGAATTAGAAATAAGACTTGGACGTGGCGCAACTATTGACAAACTACAACAACAGAATATTGATAAAGAAATAAAAAAAATGGAAGGAATTTCTAACAAGAATACTTGATATAATTAGATTTGGCGTTTCGAGGACATCGTGAAAGTGTTCATCAGGAAAACATCGATTCAATGGAAAATAGAGGAAATTTTCTTAAGCTTGTTGACTTATTGGCTAAGTACGACCCAGTATTACGAGAACACGTAGTAAAAATTAAGATGGGTAATAAATATAGTATCTCTTATTTGTCGCCGAAGATTCAGAACGAATTCATAGAGCTATTGGGAGGCGCAGTCAGAAAAACAATTATGGATCAAATAAAGCAGGCTAAATACTTTTGTATTATATTTGACAGCACTCCTGACATTTCACACAAAGATCAAACCAGTCAAATTATTAGATATGTAGTTATTGATGGTAGCGAAGTTAAAGTTGTAGAATCGTTTATTGACTTTGTAGAAACTAAAGGAAAAACTGCTGGTGAAATCACAGATATGATTTTAACGAAATTAGAAAATGACGGTTTAGATATAAAAAAAATTGCAGAGGACAGGCTTACGATAATGCCGCCGTCATGGCAGGAAAGCACAGCGGTGTTCAAACTCGTATTAAAGAAATAAATCCAAATGCAGAATTTGTAGCATGTACAAATCATTCTTTAAACCTGGCATGTTTACACGCAGCTTCAACAGCTATCAATTCCATCACATTTTTTGGAACTATCGAACAGTTATTTTCGTTGTTTTCTTCTTCCACTCATTTTTTTTACATTTTAAGCGCTTTGGAAAAATTGACATCTGAAGAAGAAAATAGTAAAACGAGATCATATGCTGGAATATTACTCAATTCTATGCAATCTTTTTCTTTTCTATGTTACCTTCATTTATGGGAACCCGTCCTTTTGGAAATTAATGACGCTCAAAAATACCTGCAAATAAAAGGGTTAAATGTCCACCAATGCCATATAAAACTAAATTCTTTGCAAACACATTTCATGGAACAAAGAGATACGCTAGTACAAAACGCTGTTATAGCAGCCAAAATAATTTGTGAAGAGTTGGAGATATCGACTGAGCGTCGAGTTAGAAGGAGAAAAAATATGAGTGGGGAAAATTCGCGAGACGTGGGGCTATTCTTTGAAGAAGAAGTACGAAGAGAAATGTTTTCATCTATGGACAGAATTATAAAGGAAATAAAAGAACGCTTCGATCAGTTGCATGGCATTGTAAGAAAATATTCGTGTATAATACCGTGTAACCTACTAAATGAAGAATTTGAATGTCAAATAAATGACTTGATTGACATTGATAAAGAACAGTTCCATATTGAAAGAAAAAGGATCCAGGTTTTTATGGCTGTACCTACACTAAAAGAAGAGACAAAACATTGGAACAACGGGGAGAAGGGCCCTCTTGATCTGCTAAAATTTATTCAGCAGTATAGGTTGGAAAATTCTGTTCCCAACATTGTAATTTTGTTAAGAATTTTTTTTAACAATTTCAATCAGTGTCGCTAGTTGCGAAAGAATCTTCTCAAAATTGAAGTTGATAAAAAATTATCTTCGTTCTACAATGAGTCAATTAAGACTACACAATCTTGCAATATTGTCAATAGAACAAGAAATTACAAATAATATAAATTTTTAGAGCATTATACACGATTTTTCTAGTATGACAGCTAGAAGAGTAGATATTATATAAATATGTTTACGAGTGCATACAAATATGTCTAAAAAAATTTACTCTGTGTATTAATTAATATTGATTAAATAACTTAATAATTTATTTATGTGTATTAATTTATAAAAACCAATATTTAATTGACTTATAATAGAGAGGGCGGCAAACTGGAGATCGCCCCGGGCGGCAAAAGTTCTAGTTACGCCACTGCACCGTCAGCACTTTAGTTGGCAACTATTATATGCATAATTAGTATTTGTGTCATTTCTGGATTGTCTTAGAGCAGTTATGTCAAAAAAGAGACGAGCAATAGTATTTGGACTTCAAATCTAGTGCATTTCCGAAAAGGCATCAAATCACCAAAGACTGTTGACAGTCTTGATCAAATGCAAAAAAATCCCAATAGAACTACATATCGTGAACAGATGTGTAGCAATTATTTCTGATGTAAAAAGCAGAAAAGATATGATCGTACAGTGTTGTTAAGAAGTTTGAAAGACATAATCGAAGTCCTGAAAACTATGATTTAACAGCGATGTTTAATGTAAGAGATGAGAGAGGAGAGTGATTGTGCCGAGAAGACAAAAGGAAAAGTATGCTATTGTACCTCTAAAAAATGATTCACAAGAGATTCACCCAAGAAAAATTAAATTATTTAAAGGGAAAGTGCCAGTCACAGAAAGCTTTACTGAAGAAAGTGTTGAAGCAAGTGTCTTACCAAGTGTGGATACAGAAGATTTTGTGAATAAATAAGATTTTGTTAGCGAAGAACAGTGTTCCAGTAGTAGTGAAGATAATGAGAAACCATTAAAGTCTAAAAGACAAAAAACTTCTTATCAGTGCATTATAAAAAATGAAAAAAGGGAGGTCAGACTCGCTGTTCTTCAGCTGGCAAATGCAAAAGGGGAGATAATATTCAATAGAAAAAAAACTGTCTTCTTTCTTTCTTTCTTTGGCTCTACATCTCATTTAGGGCCCTGACCTGCCATATTACTCTTCTTCACTTTTCCCGAATGAAAACTGTGCTCAATGAATAAAAAATGATTGTCTCTGACACAACTGCAGCAAATACTTGAAGAAGAATTGGTGCAGACACACTGTTACAGAAACAATTTCAAGATGTTGGATTAGAAAAAGCTAAATACATTGGATGATATCACCACATTCTACATGCAATTTTGAAACATGTCATGAATGATCATTTTAGTACATCAACAACTTCACCAAATATCAGCTACTCGTTTGTTTCAACAATAGCAGAAAAGTATGAACAACTCAACACATCATCTGATAATGCTGGAGCACCACTATAGAAATCAGACAAAGAGTGATGACGAGACGATTGGCTTTAATATAATGCTACAGGGTTTTCAAAACTAGAGGAAGCTTCCCAAAAGTAAATTTTCAATCATTTCCAAAAATCAGTAATGAGAGATGGAACACAAGGGCAATTTATTGTTTGTCATCATTCGTTCTGATGAGTATATGCAAACAGATATGGCAGCATGTGATTTCATCCGTGGTACGTGGGCTGACATCTGTTTCTTTGCCCAGTGGTTCAATACTACTGACTTTGAGAATTTATCATATGCTTGTAAGTAGTATACACAGACTTTGAAGTCATTAAAGACATTTCGGTCCACAGATCCAACTTCTATACCAAACGCAGCTTTCTAATATCTGTGCAGGGCGCGAAATTATAGTGATACATGATTTACTTCCACTTTGCAAGTTCATTGAAAAATTGAACATTAAATTTCTTTTAATTAATGCACAATAGAAATGTACATTGTTACAATGATCAACATTGTTCTTATGTCACTTTTATTTGTAATGGTGAAACTTTTATCGAAATATTTGAAAATTTGTAATTTGAAAAATATTCGTGTCGATTGGAGGGTGAACTTTTTTATGCTAAACATAAATTACCCATATTTTCTTTCTTTGTGATACAAAGCTCCACCGTATATGATATGGGGAAATAGGGTTATATTTTATATTTTATATTATAGGGTTATACCCCTAATGTCCATACTTGTATGCATCTTTAAAGATGGAAATTAAATAAATCAAGATACGAAGAAACATTTCCAAATGCTACATATAGCAACTGTGTAGTATGATCACTATGATGCCCATATAAGGAAAGGTAACTTTCTCTTGATCCTTCCGCCATTATTTGCGGTGCACTTTCTACATTATCACCATAGCCCGAGATTATAAATGTGACTGGAGTTCGAGCCCCAGTTCACAGTCAAAGTTTGGGTTGTTAGTGAAACGGGATCTCACACCATTCCTAACATGACAAAATGTAATCGTCTTCAATATGAGATTTATCCAAAATTAAAGATTGCCGCCACTCTATCAATTTTTGTTAACGAATATAAATATAAACAGAAATTAAAATAAACTTATTGGGAAACAATTAATATCGCGCACAATCCACTTCCCCCCCCCCCTGTATACTCTATAGATTGATAAATCGGAAGGGAAAAGGAAGGGGAGGGGAAGAAGATGTGGACTACTTCTGCAGTATTCTTCAACAACAAACATGCAAACCAAGTAGTTGTCAACTCTGAATGAAACTATGTTTTTGTTTTTTTTTCTTTTTTTATAGACCCTACCTAGATGATTCAGAGTTGGCAAGTTATGGTATGCATGTTTATTGCTTTCTTTCTTTAGTATAAATGTTAACAACAGTCTTTAAATGCAAATATCCATTTATGGCTATAAATTGTTTGTTTTTTGTTCTTTTTATTCTTATATTTAATTCTCATAGATTCAATGTATATTATATTTTTATTCATTCTTACATAGATGATACTGGCTATGACTCAGATGGAGATATGCATTATTGTCAACCCCTGGATGATATCACACAGAGTACTAAGTGTAGTGTGCCATTTAAAACTTTTGGAAAAAATTCACCCATATACGCATCCACTCCAACAATTTTTACGTAATTTGTTGTTTTATTTACTACATTTTTGTTGCGAGTGTTCATCTAATGCCAATATCAAATTATTATACTAATTGAAATGATTTCGTTATAAAATTATTGCATTGTGCATTTATTCATTGGTAAGCACCACAAAATATCTATTTTTGCATCAAACACTAAAATAGAGGGAATTTAGTGTCTTTGCTTAGTTTAATAAAAGGTCGTTAAATCGTAACGATCTTAATTTAGTTATTTATTTTGCGATGAAACAATTTTCATCCTGTTTTAACTGATATATTCCTTTTTAAATTACAGTTATATTTGTAAGAAATAGATAAATAAATAAATAAATAAATAAATAAATATACCTGTTCAATGGGACAAGGCTGCAGCTTACTAAACTTTGACACCCCCCTCCCCCAAAGTATTTTCACTAATGGATTTCTCTTTTATAACAAATTGCTGTATATGATATGTGGTGGGATTGCACTATTCCCTCCTAACAGCGCCTAAACTTTAACTACAAATTAGTGACATGAGAGATTAAAATTTAATACTAGAAAAACATGCTTATATTTTTAATTTCTAACATGATCTTATGCTTCTTTTTAGACATACTGGAATTAGATATGATTCTTTTTAATTGGAGTAACATAACACATATCACAATTATGTAACTATACATTTGTTTATAGTTTTTTTTAGAAAAAATTTTGTTAACGAAACAATTTGCTTCTTTTGTTTAAAAAACAGTATGGGCTGCTATGTTGTTTATACTCAAGTCATTTTTTGTTTACTAAGTTAAATAATATTTTTGTCTTAACGTGTATATTATATTGGAAATTGTAACGAATGAATCAACATAAGAGTAACATACACCAACATGATAATCGAGCCTTAACTGAACTAATGAGGATCTGTGAGGGAAAAGTCATGCTATTGCTAAAAATAACAATTTTGTTTATTTGTCAATCTTTAATTAAAAAAAACTAAATTTGTAATATAATTTTGTCTAGGTTTATATTTTTTTGTTTTGTTGCTCAATACCAATAATCACACTGAATGATTTAAGATATACTTAATCTTATTTCCTAAACCCATTTTCATTTTTAAATCAATTTACTCATTTTGTCAAGACATACATTCAAGATTTATTTACATTCAAAAGTAAATTGACGCGTTCCTTTCAGACTCCTTACATAATTTCTGTACATTATGTCTAGACCTTTTACATCAGTGTCTTAGATGCAAAATGTACATTTTAATTTCATGGTAAATCTAAATGTGTACATTTAACAATTTATTTTCAATATCAACATAGTTAACATAAAAGTTTGCTTTTATTAAATTTTATTTAATATTATTAGCTATTTAATTTAAAAAAATGCTCCCCAAATATTCTATCATTCACGGAACTGGTCTCTCTTCAGAACTATAATTAGCGAGATCTCAATAAATTGGAAAGAAAACAGGTGTTCGAATAGAAATAAGAGAATAACAATTCATATTAAAAGGATTAATTATCTAAATCTCAATAATTCCAAATAGCAAATATTATGAGCTCGAATAAAGATACTCATGGTTGAGTGATAAACCAAAGTTTTGTGTTTTTCAGTTCAACAATGGGGATGTCTAAGTTGCACAAACAAACATACATATGTACATCACTACAATCAAATATAATTTATGAATAATAATATATATAATAGCGATTTAGGTTCTGAGTTAAATCGAAAGTAAAGAGTATTCCAGTTTAAAATACAATCATGAAAAAATCGGATCTGCCCGAAACCAAAAATAACCTATCCTACCGATCAAGCCTAAGGAGATAGAACTCTATGCAAAGGTTTTGCAGGGTAAAGCTAGTATATAATATAAACTTGCACCCTTTTTTTAAGTGATTTTTAATAGTACAGAGTTAAAAAGAATTGTTAATTATCTGGGAAATTGAGTCAAAATGAATAGCAATTTTGTTTTCTTCTGAAAATATTCTAGAAAAAATATCGCTAGCTAATCTTTTTAGTTAATAACTGTAATAATTAGTTATCTTTTCGTTAGGCTACCAGTATTATTATTGCTATATAAAATAAAGGAGTAGTGTGAACCCTAATATAGGTGTAGGCCATTTTCTATAAATTACATAGAAGTCAGATTCAAATATGCCTCTCTAAAATGTCTACAGCTGCATTAAGCATTAGTATTAGTGTTTAATAAAGTTTTAATTCAGACCATGTTACGAACATAACAGTTCAATTGATGCTTTTCCCTTCGTGAAAAAAATAATAGTGTAACCAGAAAACGGTCATTCACTTATTATTGACGTTTTTCTTTTTCTGGAATTTAACCCGTTTCAGTTACCAGTCGTATTTTGACTCACATCACAATTTACCCGTTTCAGTTACCAGTCGTATTTTGACTCACATCACAATTTACCCGTTTCAGTTACCAGTCGTATTTTTACTCACGTCACAATTTACCCGTTTCAGTTACCAGTCGTATTTTTACTCACGTCACAATTTACCCGTTTCAGTTACCAGTCGTATTTTGACTCACGTCACAATTTACCCGTTTCAGTTACCAGTCGTATTTTTACTCACGTCACAATTTACCCGTTTCAGTTACCAGTCGTATTTTGACTCAAGTCACAATTTACCCGTTTCATTTACCAGTCGTGTTTTGACTCACGTCACAATTTAAATAATTAAGCATTTAAATTTTGAATAAATATTCTCTCAATTGATTGAGGTGACCTACTATTCTATATGAGCATGCCCTCTTATAAGGGGTCAAGGCTTATTATTAGCAAATGCAATTGTGAGTGGGGGAAGGGGGAAAGAACTATTTTAGCTGAAAAGGGAAGCTAATGATTACTTACTTCTTTAGGCGTTCATTTGTATAGTTAATTTACATTTAAAAATGAAGAAAATACATGCACATTCTTATACTGTTGAATGGCCTCGTTTACTAATTACGTCAAAAAATGAAAGAGAAAAAAAAAAGGGGGGGGGGTTCAAAAAAAGTTTGACAGCTGTTAACATGGAGGAAAGGGTGTGTAAAGATTGTGTAACATCAACAATAGACAGGAACAAAAATTGTGTTACATGTTGTACTCACATTATTAATAGATGTATTGTTTTTTGTTGGGTTTTTTTTTTAGAATTTATCCTTTTGGTTGTTTTAATGAAAAGTAACTAATTAGATCTCATTGACATTTTTTTTATTAAAATAATTTATCTTTTAGGATGTTGTAAGAAAAAGAAACAACAACTAATTAGATTTTTAACTATTTCATAACTTAAAAAAAATTATTTTGAAAATATGTATCAAAGCTGAACACAGAGGCGTACTTAGGGTGGAGTAGGAGGGTCCAAAATCGAAAGTCTCCCGGGCCCCAGCTTGAGATGAGCCCCCCCCCCAAAAAAAAATATTTTTTACATTGAATATTAAATACATAATCTCATGTCATGGTATCGAATGTTAAAACGCAGGTGCCCAAAAAGAGGCCAAACCGCCGGGCCTCCAAATCCCTAGGTTCGCCACTGGCTTTACAATAGTCTATCTCTATGCAAATGATTTGCAGGGTACAGATAGTAATAGATATAAAAGCGATTAGGGTTCTGCGTTAAATCGAAAGTAAAGAATTAATACAACAATATTCCAGTTTAAAATACAATCATAAAAAAATCAGATCTACCCGAAACCAAAAAAATAACCCAGCCTACCGATCAAGACTAAGGAGATATAACTCTATGCAAAGGTTTTGCAGGGTACAGCTAGTGTTTTAAATATTTATTATTAATATGCTTTTAACTTGTTCTATCCGATTGTTGTCGTATTGTCGTGTTTTGGGAAGTTTGAAGTTAAATATTACAAATTATCGAAAATCAATTAATGTACATGAATTATCTATAACAGTACACAAATTTAATTCAATTTTTAAGTCAATTTATTTAATTGCTGTGAATTTTTTACCCTATTACTTTTTACTTATGTTTTGGTTATGTGCATATAAGGACTAAAAATAGAAAAGAGATTGTGGTGTCGAGTAATCTGTGTTTAAGTGTTTTTACTTAGATATTAACCGACATGATGAAAAATGTATGGTGGAGTTTTAAGGGTGGAGGAGACAAGCGGAGGAGCTTAGCTGATGTTATACCCTTTATCGACTCATGTTTAAGCATAGTGCATATCATTGAAGGCTTACGCCCGTTCTGCCTCGCCGTCTAGTCCCTCGCACATCATGCTCATGTTTTTCTATGCACGAGGCGCAGGAAAATGCGAGACGCACGAGGCGCAGTAGAATGAGTCGACTGCAGCTGGTAGACCTGCTCGTATCTAAAAATATTCTCGAAATTCAAAGCAAAGCGAGGATAGCTCGACGGCTCTAATCTAAAAAAATCTCGTATCATAGGGCACTCAAATGTCGAGGTACCACTATATTGCCAGCATACCTTGTTTAATTTAGTAATGAATAAATTTGGAAACATGATTTATTTATCAGATGAATAGAATTAGAAGTATAATTTTGCAATAAATTAAATATTTGGATATTATAATTGTATCATTTCAATAATACAACAAATACAACTTGGCGTTTACGCTTTTATCTAGTGAATATTTTCTTTTAAATATTTGTATGATCTGTGGAACTATTGTTGCGTTTAATTTTTACTTATTAGTTCATTTTAATAAAAGCCATTTTTTAAGTTTCTTTTTTATATAATAAACTGTTGCTTTATATTTTTAATATCCTTTAATTAAGCTCGCTTTCTCAGGCTGAGTCGTTGTATTTGTCATACGGAAATGAACTATCACTAACTTCTTAAGATCCAATCAATTTGAAATTTTGAAATCTGTTCATTCTCAATAGCAACGCATTATTTTTGAATGTTCGATTTAGTTATCTAAAATCTTGTCCACAGTGAAGATAATTATTTTTGTAAAATGTGTAAATATATATATATATATATATATATATATATGTGTGTGTGTGTGTGTGTGTGTGTGTGTGTGTGTGGCGTGGGGGGTGCAGAAAGAGATTAAAAGGCGTCAGGTACAACGCCGATGACTGCACACCTGAAGTGAAAAAAATGTCTTTTGGTTTTTATCATATTACATTCCGATTCCAAAAAAAAGTACATATATCTTAAGATTCTCTATTCCTATAAATCGTTCTATCACTAATTATGAGCCAGTGCGATAGGAGAAAGACAGAAAAGAGGTAAAGAAAAATAGTTTTAAAAATATTATAACTGCATATTTCTCTTCTATCAATCATTACAATCGAAGGAATTATATACTTACCAAAACTTGCTTTAAGATCTTTAATTTTTTGTGAATCTTGAGCTAAAATAGACAAGCGCAAATTAACTATCATAAAATGATAAGCAACTAACTAAAGACCTAACTAAACCGAGACAAGGAGCCAAAGGTATGGGAAGTATGGAATAGCTCTAAGGTAAATTAGAATCGGGATCAGAGAACTATTTACAAGTTTTGTAAACCAAATCGTGTAAATAAATTGTCGTAAAAAAAATTTATATCTAAACCATCTCGATTATTATTTAAAGGAAAAATGTATATTAACTTTAGCGATCAGAGAAATGTGTGTACGGGTAGTCGTGCGCTCGACTGTTGACCCGAGAGTCCCTAGTTCAATCTCCAGTAAAGACCAATTCATATTTCATGTCATGGTTAAAGTACCCGCTGTAGCTTCCGTGTTACCTTCATGACCAGTGCACTATCGGCTATGGTGGATATGAAAGAAGGGCATCATACAAGCCATTCCATTTATTTGTTTATAGTATCTAAGAAATTTCATCTCATCCTTTGTAAGGAACTTCTCTCATCAGAGAAATTTACTTTAATTTAAACATCTTTTTTTTTTTTAAAGAAAAATCGCTCCATAATTGAAATTGCTGAGAACTAACAGAAAAAGTACAGAAGATCGCCAACAAATGTATCCCCATAAAAGTTCTTATATATAGCCTATATACGGTTATTATTTAGATACTCCTCTTTTATCAACGCCTTTTAGATAAATATCGAATTTTAAAATTAATCATAATTCATAAAAAATATTTCAGTTATTATGTGTGTGGATGTGGAAAGTTGTAATCTGTTGTGTCAAAAGGTTTCCTAAAGTTATTTGCCTCTATCTTCATTATATATAAGCTTAGGAACTAAGTCTAAACATTTTCTTGTTTATGGCTCATGTATAGAACCTTACATGGGAAATACTTTTAAAGAAGTTTTTTCTTTACAATATGCAAGTGCTAGCTGTATCGTTGAAGTTACTTAAAAATAACATATTTAAAAAAAATTTACATAAAAAGTTAATTTTTCATGAAAAGCTGAGCCATACATGTTAAAATTAAGAATTTTATGCAAGCTACGTTAATATCAAGTTCAAAAGTATTTTATTTGAATAAAAATTAATAGATACAAAAACAGTAAAAAAACAACAACTCTGTAATAATAAATGCACTCTTTTCAAACTAATCTTATTTTAGATATGACTACAGTTACTCCTTATTATTTCCATATCTCCTACTCTTTCTCTCTCTCTATATATATATATGTATTTATATACAGTGGCGTCACTATGGTTGGTGTCACCCGGTGTCCCCCCTCCCACAAGACTTCATCATGAGCAATGGAACATATTTCGAATTTTCCTTTATTGAATGGCCTATAATTGTAATGTTTTTCAAATGCCTCGACCAATCGGTCCACAATTTGATAAGTTTTTAACCAGTTACACAATTTACTTGAAAGCATTTAAGAACTGCAACAATCAGCAAAGCAAAGTCAAATTATCGTTATTTTGACAATAAACGTTATTTTAAACTTTCACTTCCTAGTGTTCAAATCAACAGATGTCTCAATAACTCCATCAAAATCAATATCTTTTACCATATCACTTTCAATGGATAACAGCAAAATCAGAAAGCCTTGACTGTCTCATAATGGATCGCAGTTAAATTTTTTTTATCAGTTTCAGTTTTGAAAAGCTCCTCTTACACGAAGCTATCTCAGCTTTCTTATCTCTTTTAAAAGCTCAACTTCAGATAACTCACCATAGAAACATGAGAGTGATAGAAACATCTGGTCAGTGTGTGATAAGTCAGGTGCGCTGTGGAACATAATTCCCAAATACTTCGCAGCCTTTATATCTACTTCACATAATGTGTCAGGACATTTATAGATTCATTTTGACAAATAAGTACGGATGCTTTTATTGTACATGAACTCTTTAACTTCAAATTTGAAAGCATCTCAAAAGTTCCTTTTATTCAATGCAGATTCAGCTTTCTTGTGGCAACGTTATGCCAAATTTTGCGTTGCAACCTGAGTAAGTTATCCCTCCACTTTTTATTCTATGTCAAACACAAAATTTTCGGCATCAGTTGTTAAAAGCAGATGCAGTTCTGTCGACAATGTTTTTCAAGGCAACATAGGTGCTCTTTCCATGAGCAATTTTTTTAGCGTATTTGCAATAACTCCAGATTGATCGAAGCAGCCTTGGATTTTATTCATTTTATTAGATTTAGACAATAGCTACTGCTTATGTGTTTAAATATGATCGGGTAAAAAACCCGACCATACCGAGTTCTTCTTTCTGCTATTAAATTTGTGCATTTTGGTGTCAATCTTAAAACGGTGTCACCCTTTGCTGGCCGCTTCACCCCCACCCCACCCACGGTCACACTCCTGAATCACAATAAAACTGGCAGTTTTTTAAAGCTTTGCATATACCTTATTGTTTTCTGATCTTTAGCGCTGATATACTAAATAACGAAAATGGCCAATTTGTCGGTCAAAAATAGTACAAAACTTGAAAATCTTATCTGGTACCGCTGAGCCAGAATTCACCTTAATTTAGAAGAACCGGTACAAACGTAAAATGTAGATTCAAGAGAAACAGAAGCATTTTCTACCTCCCCCTTTGCAGTAATGACGTCACAAAAAAATTAGAATTAACATATAAAAACATAAATTAATTGATATAGTATAATTTTAGCCTACTCATTGTTTTCAATGAATAGTATATTAACTGGTAATTGTTAGTTATTCAAATTGATTATTTTCAAGCTGATGCGTAAATTAAGAACGTCTTTTTAGAGCATTGTCCCCGTTTTGTCTGTCTGTCTGTCTGTCTGTCCGTCCGTCCGTCATCACCCTAGATCTCAACAACCATAAGCCCTAGACCCATGATGTATATATCATTTTGTAGGTCTTGGCCTGCCAAGAAATGCCTTTTTTCCATTTCGCGATCTGACCTCTCAGGGCCGTAAAAGGGGCCTTATAAAGTACCGTTTTTTACTATATAAGCTATATTAATAATGGACCGCCCTATATCTCAGCAAGAGTGCAAGAAAGAGCTCATTCGAGGCAGCACGTTCCATGATCTGCCTCTTTGGACAATCGAAGTGGTTCTCGGGCTGGGCTCATGGGGTGAACGGAGTTAACGTCCAAAAGTTTCTAGAGCGGCCGTCCAAAACTGACCCGTGGTGGAAGCTTAGGCGTGTCGAGCAGGCGCTAATTGCCCAGTTCCGAACTGGGCACTGTCCTATTGGCGCGTACTTTGGGAGGTTGAGGCCCAATGTCGACACCCTTTGCAGACACTGCAGGGAAGCGGAGGAAACCGTAGATCATTTGCTTTTTGAGTGCCCCGGACTGGCGGACTACAGGGTGGACCAGTCCGAAAGCCTGCTGGCCATCGGGCTCTATGGCAGTCTCCAGATGTTGAGAGACACAGCAGGTCTGATCTCACGGGCTCTAAGAGACTAAGTCTCAGCCCGCAGATAAAACTGAGAGAGTTCAAAGAGAGAGAGAGATATCTCAGCAACCATAAGTCCTAGACCCATGATGTATATATCATTGTGTAGGTTTTGGCCTGCCAAGTGTACATCAAAAGTCCATTTCGCGATTTGACCTCTCAGGGCCAAAATATAAGAGTTTTTTATGTACCGTTTTGCTTATATTTTAAATATAAATAATAAAAGCTAATCAAAGGGGCGTAATCATTATTTATTTTTGTAACAGTTATTCAACATGACTTACTTCCCGTACTTTATATAAAACAACAATTGACGGAGTTTTCGGACGATTAAATGACTACAATTTAGAATGTTTCAATTATTAGTCCTATTTCAGTGACCACAAACCACTTGTAGTTAGATTTAAGAGAAAATAATTTTGTTTTCAAGTATAAATAAACGTCCTTTTAATATCTTTTTTCAGATATATGCATTACACAATTGAATTTATAAACATTTCCAAAATTTACAAATATTTACTGAAAGATAACAAACGTACTGATACATAACATGAAAATGCGCTAACACGTCCTGTGTCCAGAATGGAACAGGCTTAATTGCTTGTTTTTAGTTAGTCCCGTATGTATACATATGCTATATGTACAGTGATGGGCAAAAGTTACAACATTTTAACTCAAATGTAACTAACATTCAGTTAAACTCTTTTTAAAAAGTTAAATAGAAAGTTTAACTTTTTTTTAAAAGTTTAGTTAAATCATCAGTTTAACTACATTTTTGTAGTTATAACTAAAAAAAAGTTTAACTAAAATATTGTAACTAAAAATATTTCCTTTCCATTTATTGAATATTTCGGAAAATTTCAAATTATCATGTGAAAATTTTGTCTTTGGCCTTTTCTTATTCATAAAATTTCTTTATTTCCCTTTGGTTTTTGTATTTTCTTCTACACTTTGGGCGCGTCGTTTCGATCGACCGGTGCACCACAACAGCAATTGTTATGAAACAGTGGGTTTTTTAATGATGTATCTGGATTTTTACAATGACTTGGTTGATTTCAAAATGGCCAACATAATGAACAAATTTTCACACTTCAAACAAAAAGACAAATCTGATTTCTTGTTATAATTTTGTTCAAATTATGACAAAATATCTTTAAAAAAAGTATTTCGCGATGTTACTATAAGTTATGGCATTGATTTAATTTGCATGAAACTATAATATGATGTTGTTCGGTGTATTTTCTTCTTAATTTGTTTTGATTTCAATATTTTTTATACAAATTTGTGTATTCTTTTTTCAACTAAATCATTTTCGTTCATTTTGAATCCATTTTTAATCAAAATCAAATATGGCGTCTATCAACCAATCTTTTAACACATGTAAAATGTCCGATGTTCTTTTTGATGAATCGGTTTTTCTTAGATATAAATTTAAAAAAAACTAATTTGAAAGTTGTTATAGTTATAAATCTTTTGAAAATGTTAACATTATAAACAAAATGATTAATGTTAATAATATTGATATTTTCATTAATTTACATATTTATTGTTTATTAAACCTTTCAAATTTTCATGTTTGTTAAATTCACTTAAATTAAAAAGTTAGTTCAAAAAAAAGTTAAACTAAAAAATAAAAGTTTTAGTTAAAAGTTAATCTCTTTTGATAAAAAGTTAGTTGACTGATAGTTTAACTACTTTTAAAAAAGTTAGTTACAACAATAGTTTAACTATTAATTTCTTGTTGCTGCCCATCACTGTATATGTATGTGTGTGTATGTGTAAGTGTGTGTTTACTTGTTAGTCCGTGTGTTTGTGTGTGTGTGTGTGTGAGTGTGTTTATTAAGGATAACTGGTCTACTTACAATTTTCGAAATTTGGTATGGTAATCTCTTTTGTGTCAAGAGTATTACACTCCACTCTTTCATCTGGGGAGATTAAAAGAAACGGAAAAATAACTTTTAAATCTTAAAACTTTGTAAAGATAAAACAAAATGTCCTAAAAATGAATCCCTCTTTTTAAAAACTTTTTAAGCTGAGAGCAACTGTATTTTTTTTTCCTGATTTGCGATTTGAAGATTGTTATGTAGTAAGTTGATCGTTACTCCTTTAATGTGCATGTCGTTATTTTTGGAGTATGAGAGAGTATATACAGTGATGTAGCGAGCTTAACTCACGCCCGGGGTACAATCAGGCCCGTAGCGTGCGGTGGGGGGCAGGGGGGCCGGGGCCCCCTGCATTTTGTCTGGCCCCCTCTGCATATTTTTTCTACTTAGTAAAGTGTATTACCTGCTCCCCTGCTATTGCTTGGCCCCTGCTGTAGAATGCCTGGCCCCTGCTGTAGAATGCCTGGCCCCTGCTGTAGAATTTTCACGCTACGAGGCTGGGTATAATACCTTTAGCGCCCCCCCCCATTCAAAAACCTTATAATATATGTAAAATATACCATTTTGCTCCCCTTGGTGAGTAGCGCTCGGGGCATAATGCCCCCTTGTCCGTCCCTCGCTATGCCTCTGAGTATATATTATATAATTATCTTAAAGTTTGATGATAACGTGAATATTTTACAGCTGACGATCCTCATATGTCTAAAGAATCATTCTTTCTCTTCTTTCTTCCCCTCAATCAAGCTTCTATACTCAGACACTAAACTTCACTGAAAAATCGCCTATCCACATAATCACTCAATGTCAATCATATATGGTTAGCTGACCACTCCATTAGGAATATGAGTGTAGAGTGGTAAGCGAGGTTCCTGCATCAAAGATCCAAACAATGTTTCCTCTCAGTCTAGTAGCTCCTTTGCTGTTGTTCGTTGTGCCAAAGGTGCGATCTCACTTTATGATCTTTAAACTCACAGTTTCCGGCTTCCGTGCGAAAGTTGACTTATACGCTTGTGATGGGGGAGGGGATATGGGGGACAAACTCCTAGTCGGACTGATCCGTTATAGATAATGTGCCAGTCGGAAATTCAAAATGCACCTTTCACTAATTAACTAACATATTTACATTATTTATTGTTTCCTTTTTTTTTTTTTGCAATAAATGGTTTTAAAAATTAGAACATACAGAGGGGTTTGGGGTTATATAGTTTACTGTATAGTATAATTCATCAAGGAATAAAAAAATAATGTATTACCATTTTGAAGCAAAACTCTCAAAATATGCTTGTGTTTCTTTATTAGGGCTTGAAGAAAAATATCGAAGTTCTCTTCAGCTTTTGTACTAAGTAAGAAGTTTAAAAAACGTTCATTTCTTGGATGTTTAGAGTAAATCTCCACTATAGTCTGCATTTCATCTCGAGAAATTGCGTGATTTTTAATCAAAAAATCCATTAAATCTTTCACTTCGAGCTCCTTTAACAGGTACTGATAATGTTTGCGAAGGCATTTTATATCTTCAACTTTTAATTTTCCTGGTGGCATGTCTGGAAAAGTAAATACAATTTTTAAGATTGGCAGTAGTACTATTGTAGGGAGCGACAGTGCCGTAGCGAGCTTAACTAGCGCCCGGGGCACAATACTTTTTCAAATACCTTTTAGCTACCCCCACATTCGAAAACCATGTAATAGTATGTATAAAATATACCATTTTGCGCCACTTTGTGAGTAGCGCCCGGGGTATGATGTCCCCTTGCCCACCCGTCGCTACGCCTCTTGATAGCGACAAAAGTTACTGCTGTCGTTATTTTTTTTTTCTTTTTAACTTGAAATAATTAATGGATTATATTTTTTACATTATCGTTTAAAAGATTACAAGTCATTTCCTTTTTTTCTAAAGTAAGAAATTGACCTAAAAAATAAAAATTTTAGCTACATACATGGTTTTAAATTATCAAAAACAGTTTATCAACTTATATATTTTCGTAACTTATAACTCTTGGACGTAATGCTATGGTTTTCAATTGTGAAAGTTTTATAGTTACTTTATAAATTAACTTTGCAAATTTTAACAAGGTGTTAAAATTGCTATTGTTTTTCTGCAAAAAAAAATGTATGAATTCATGAAAAGTATAAGTGTGATATTTTGATTTTTATTCAAAATTGATAAACATACAAATAGTGGGTTTATTCTATTGAATTTATGAATTATAATTTTTTTTTTCCTTTTGAATATTTTAAGATACAAAGTAAATTTTTTGTTAGAGTTTGTTACAATAGATTCTTAAAATACCAATAGAAAAGTATTGGTATAGAGTATCGAACATTTTTTGTTTGAAATATATCGGCAATACACAAATCAATACTTGTTACAAAAAGGATCGGCAATACAGCAACCAATACTAAAAAAGTATCGCCAATACTGTATTGGCCGATACCGATACTTCGATACTAACAACCCTGCAATTGTCATTGTAATTGTTGATAGTTTATAAATTATTAATTGCAGTGTTTTTGAGCTCATCTCTTTGTTTGGTGAATCCATAGAGCATTTAATAATAATAATTATATATATATATATGTATGTATGATGTTACCGGCAGTAAGTGAAATGTATAGAATTGCCTGATGGTTTTAGACAAAGTTTAAAATATCAGTTTTTGAAAAAAAAAAATGTGCATACTTTTCCTAAGTATTCTATACAATTTTTAGGCATTCTATAGAAGGACAAGTATCGTTTAGGCAAAGTGTCAGAAGAGCACAACAAAAGGCTTTATTGAAAATAAAGTATTTTAAAGTGGAAGGAATACGAAATAAAGCAGATGATGTTCATATCGGAAAAACAACGAAAGCAGGGCTGAGATTGAAGTATTTGCTACAGCAAGTAATAATGGGATGACACATAAAATTGTATTGTGCTTAATTTTCTAATTTCACACAAAAAATACTTCACATTTTGGCACTTTGGTCTTGCATATTCATATTTCACGAATTAGTGAAGAATTGATAAATGGATAAGGAGATGATGTTGTTTCCGGTGAAAACAAGCAGAACACAACTGGAATGAACTACTTGTTACAGCAGATGGGACGGATGGTCTTGCGGTAAAACGCTCGACTGTCGACCTGAAGCTACCTGGTTCGATCTCCGGTGAGGACCAGGGAAATTTTTTATGTCTTGCCTCAAGTTCCCGATATATCTTCCGTGGTGCCTCCATGGCCATTGCACTATCAGATATGGTTGGAATGAAAGTAGGCCACCAAAAAAACTGTCCTATTAGTGGTTCATAGGATCTAAGAGATTTCATCTCATCCTTACAAGGACTTCACGTGTTGCAGCAGGGAAGACTGGAATGGAATCTTGAACGTCATTTAATTTTCTTTTCAGCTTAAAGAGTCAATGACACCTCATAGTTTGGCATTTCGTCTTGCACATGTATAATTTATACCTAAGGAATCATTGGCCGCTTCTTGTAGGCTGAGAAGTAGCAGCAGATCGAAGAGCTGGTTTATAGTCAGTAACGTCTTCCGCTTTCATTAAATCTTTTGGGCGTACGGTGAATTCTGATCTAGCATATAGCTGCTTTAAGATTCATTGAGCAGTTCCAAGACGGGTAAAAGTTATCTTATGTCATGGTCATAACTGCCAACAGATTTTGAGAGTCTGCCCGCCCTTTTTCGGAACTGGAACTCTAACAGTGGCTCCCATAGGCACAAGAGTCAGAAGCCTTTTCAATCTTTTGACCGATATTTCGAGATTCGATTTCGATTCCATTTTATTGTACTTTTGAAAGCTTTCTAAATATTGAAGTAAACGGTCCACAAAATGCTAACCCCATAACCTTCTACTTCGACATGTATGAGCACCTTAAGCAGACACAGCAGGTAATGAAATAAGAAGGGTCATCGGTAACCAACGATATGGAAGGAGAATTAGGACAAGATTGTCTGTGATGTGGAAGTGGAATCTCATACCGGCAATATGCTGTCGTACAATAACATTCAACAATAGGGTTAGTACTTTTTACATTTTTTTTCAGAATCTTATTTTACATGGCATTTTTTAATGAACAATTGTGAACAAAATATGAAAATAATATTAATTTATTTTTCACTAAAAAAAAACCTTCCCCACCAACGCCATCTTGTGTTTACAAATAAGAAGCGTTTTTCAATAAAATTACTTCTTTATGGATTGTGCATTAACAAATATTTGATTACATTAATTACATCCAGGAACTTTATAAGGTATTTGTTACCTCCATGCCTGAAACAAAATAAATCAAAAAAGTTTATTTTAAATTTTAAGTGCACTGTTTGAATGTTTTATGCGTCTACTGCAACTGTACCGAAAATAATCAAATCTTATGATACCTTTGTTTGGTAATTGTCACGAGAATTTGGAATTTGGAAAGTCTTCTCGGTTGATTTGATAATATTGTATTCTTTTATTTCAATTTCATTCAACTGTAATCGTCTGTTTGCAATTAATTTTGTAGGAAAGCTAATTTGTCAACAAATAAAGCTTGTAAAGTTTTAAAAATATTAAGCGAACACTCTACCAATATTGAAGCTCCTTCGCAGTCATGTGTGTATAAGGCAACCTATAAAGAAGCAGAATTGTTGAAGTTGCAGTTTAAAAACAGCTTACAAAATTTTGAGTGGTGCATACATTTTGACAGAAAAAGAATAGAAGGGGAAAAACAAGTTGTTTTACTGAAAAACGTTGAAAAAGAAATTCGATTAGCCATATTGTCTCTGGCAAATGGAAAAGCAGAGACAATATTTACAGCGAATACGGCTGTTCTAGCTGAATACGAACTCTATTTATGTATTCGAGTAATTATTTGCGATACAACAAATAAAAATTCTGGCAGCAAAAATGGTGTGGTACGCAAGCTGCAAAATTACTGTCAACAGAACAGTGGACAAATCACTCAGTACATAGGCTGCCAGCTTCATGCTTTAGGCCTAGTACTCAAGCATGATATGGATTCTGTTTTAGGCAGGGAAACGTCTAGTCCAAACATTTCTTATCCATTTGTTGCTGAAAGTAGCGCAAATTACGAGTCACTTAAAGAGAAATTTGGTTCTCAAGATAGTAGTTCTAGAAATCATGTGAGAAAACAAAGGATGGAGAGATGATATGAAGTTTTTACATCATTTGACGCAAGTTATTCACTATTACGAATTAAATAAAACCTTTCCAGTAATTCACTTCCAGAGACTGACGGCTTTAAGTAATGTTCGTTGGAATTCAAGTGCAATACTAGCACTTCTGGCATTCATTCTATTTCGGAAAATAGAAACTAGAAATGTGAACTTTTGTGTGCTTTCATAGCGAGAACATGGTCTGAAGTATGGTTTTCAGATCAAAGGGACTGGATAAAAGGAAAAGAGATTTTAGCACCTGCTTTGCATAGATACACTGAAGCAGAAAGACGCTTCTTGAGGCACTGGGTCTGTGAAGATTAAGCAATACCTGGTATAGAACGAAGTAACTGCTATGCAGAAAGAGCTATACAAATAATGTAAGATATTGTTCCACGTTGCGAGACTTTAAAGACACTTAATAACTGTTTTATTCTCACTAATGATGAAGCATAAAACTTTTTTATGTTTCCTATGCTGTCCTATATTATCATTTCATATTTTGGACATCTCTATACTCATGCTTACATGCATTGCACTTGTTCTTATGTAACTTTCCATTACAGTGTTGTGTTACATATATTAATATATGATATTCGTTTTTATGGTTTGGTGGGGAAGGTTTTTCAAATATTTTCAGAAAAGGTTATTTGTGTCATAATACACTCATGAAAAGTCACCTTTTCTTGACATGTAAATATGAGGTTACAAAAAAGTCATAACCCTATTCAACAGTCAGTGTTTCGATTGCCATCATCAAACAACGACCCAAGTGCAAACGCCAACATCAGTGGCGGAAAAAAATGGCGGGAGTAGGCCAGTAACATACATTGCCGTACGGAAACTCGGCATTCTAAAGAATGCCTAGGTTATGAATGAAGAAGCAATATTTCATACTTTGCCTAAAACAATCAGGCACTCTATATATTTCCTAGGCATTATATATATATATATATATATATATATATATATATATATATATATATATACAGTACTTTTTTGTAAAAAAAAAAAAAAAAAAGGTGCCGGTACTTTTAGCTAAAACTCGGCGTCTAGTTTAGTTCTTATTGCGCACAATTTTAAAATAATTCAGTTTTAACAAATTAATATTATGATAAATTAATAATAAACGTTAAAATACAAGAAAAGTAATATTTTTTCCCCTCAATGAAAAAATAACCGGCACAAAAAAGCACTGTATATATATATATATATATATATATATATATATATATATATGTGTGTGTGTGTGTGTGTGTGTGTGAATACATAACAAAGTGTTAACCATATTCTTGTTGTCTTTTATTTATGGCTGCTGATCAAACTGCGTTAATTAGCGATTAAGGCGTCAAAAAAAAATTAATTAAAATTTTTAACGTAAAACGTAGGTGCGTTAATTTGAATAAAATGCTGAAAGTTCACCAAATCGATAAATAACAGAATTTCTCTCAGCAATTTGAAGTTTAGGTCCGTTGACTTATTAAACAGATCTATCACCCCCACCACTATTGGTACACACACACCCTCTCCACCAGGTGTCGACAAAAGCCCAACTTGAAATATAAAATAAAGATTTTTTTGTTAGATAGCCCTTCGACAAGTAGACCTCCTGTTCCCTTCCCGGTCAATGTAAAGAGAGAAATGTTTCATTCACTAGTTTACATTATAAATATATATATATATATATATATATATATATATATATATATATATATATATAGTAGTGTATTTGTGGAGGTTATATAGTGTATTGTTGAAGGTAAAAAACAATTGTATAATGAACCTGGTTAGAAGTAGATCAATATAACGAGAGGCTAGAAATTTTGTATCATCATTTTTTGCGCATAATTTTTTATCGCATTTTGAAAATACAGCATCTTGCTGGTCACGTCTGCAACAGCTGTACTAATAGTTTCATATACATGACACCTGCCAATGTCTAGACTAGGATGATGCACACACGAGACAGTGGTTGTACTTTACAAAATTATTGTGACGCTGAGTTAAATTAGTATTTTATATAGGGCTGTTGATTTACTGAAATTAAAGCGTAATTAATGCGTTAAAAATATGCAATTACATTTTTAAAACATACACCTAAATTCGTTACATTTTACCCAAATTTCACAGTTGTAGAAAAATAAAAAATAAAAAAATCAGTAAAAAGTCCAATTCTATAACCAGATCAGACAAGATTTAAAAAAAAAAAAAAACCCGAACACAGAAACTATCATGTTTACATAAAATCATAGCAGCTATATGACCTTTAAACAATAGGATTGACATTTCTTTATTTAAATTTATGACCTTTTATACAATTAGGGAACATCTGCAGAAGCGTGCTCATAGTTTGATTGACGGGTGCCATGGTTTTGAAACAATGGAACTTTAGTAAAATTGTTTTGGGACAGAGGGTGTACGGTGGTTGGGTAAGGCATAAATAACGTCATCTTTGCGGGAAGAAACTGCTCAATGTGTCGAAAATGTAACTGGGTTGGGAAAGGGGGGAAATATTAAAAAAAAAAGAGTTAATAATAATCGAGCAACTACTATCTGGCTATACGATTGTTATAACTTTATAACTTTATACAGAATGACTCAGTCACGTGGGTTCAATAACTACACTTATACTTTTATTTATTACTATAAATTCACTAAACAATAAATCTACAACTAAACTAAGCTTTAATAAAATCCAGAATGAAATGACCACTACAGGCGACAAGTGATTTGAACGTGTTACGTTAAGGTAACGAACTCGCTGTGCTAAAAATAACTGCCTAACTACTGTCCACATTTTCTCTGGTCACAATAAAATAAATCCACGCCCCCTCAAACCAGGTCACGTGACTGGTCTCTCTAAGAGTCATCCTGATGCTAGCGCCAGTTGAGGTGGGGCGGGAAACGACTTTTGTATCACCCGCCCCCAATATCTTTCTTTTACACACCTGTCCATGTGATAAAATGACGCCGTCGTGGCTAGTTATAAGGCAACAACCATGCTTTCGGGAGAGTTACAGCACTATTATTTTATGAAGGAAAAGGGACATATGAGATATAAATGGCGTGTGTATTTTTTTTTGTGATGGGAAATGGATAGGGTAAGTACGATAGTGGAGGGTAGGGTAAACAAGACATACGTGGGGCGAAGTTTATGGGGAATGGGGAACAGGGGTTGACATACGTCATTAGCACGGAAAATACGGTACGAGAAAAACATGTTTAGCATTGTTGTTGATTTAAAAAGAAAACAATTCGAATCACTTGATGCGATTGATACATGTCAATAAACTGGTCCCAATAACTAATTAAATAGACATATATGCTAATGCTTAATAAATCTTTTACAATTAGTTATACCTCTTTCGTTAATTAATCTGACTTGTTTATTATGCCAATTTTATGCTTTGATATAATGAAATATTAGTTTGAATACAAACAAATGTATTATACTGATGTCGATTAAAATCATGCGTTAATTTCAAACAATTTTTTTACTCGGACATCAGCTCTACTTTTATTATCAAAAACATGTTTGTTTTCTGATTTATAAAACTTTTATATTTATTTATTTCTAATATCATGTACTATATGCAAGGCCGGGAGGGGGTGTTCATATAAAAACCCCTGCATTACTTGACTAGTGAATTGTACTATTTCGTAAAATTAATTATATATGAGTAGCTTATTTTACCTTCTGCCTTAATAATTTATCTAAATTCATTCAACTCGTTTTGTAAATTAAAAAACGATTATCAATGTATTTATTTTTTTATTAAATTAATCTTGATTTCTAAAAAATTTAATCATCATATCATTTTTAATTAATTGTATTTAAAGGTTTATTATTTTATAGCTTAGAATTTTTAAGATTAATCAACCAACTAAGCTAAGTAGTTGAGTAATTCTTTTTTTTTTTTTTTGTATACTTTTTATGCTAATGGTCTATTGCTTTTTAGATAGCAATGATCATTCACTATAATATATATTCTGTAATTTTATTATTCTGATTACAGCATACAATAAACATAAATATAAAATGTTATTGTTAATTTGCCTATGAAGGAAAAAATGCTTTTTTTCTGCACTGAAACAGCTTTTAGAGGCTCCGACGTTCGTAACTATGAATCAATGGGTGCTTAAAGCCACCATGTTTATTTGCAAGTTTTATTCAAAACGTTCTAGAAAACAGAAAACTTTCAGTCTACGTCATCATCACCTATAGAGAATTAAGAGAAGTAATCAGGTTTTCCCATATCATGTAGAATTGTAGATGTAGTCTAATTAGTCTCAGTAGTATTTGATAATTAAAAATTACATTTGTTAGTAGAATGTATATAAATATCTAATGAATTAGTTATTATTATTTAAGGTTAATGTAGACTTGGTGAGATATAAGATAATAAGGAATGATTAGGTTTGTTAGTTACGGAGAATGTCGAACAAAAAAAGTATTTATCATTTTGTATAACTCAAATTGTTTGTTGTCTTATTCGAAGATTGCATTTTCGTAATAATTTTTTACTATGTTCTATATCACTATATCACTTCATCTGCCCCGATGGCCCGTTAGGGTTAAGAGAACCTTACTATGTTCTATATCGCGATTATGTCTTCCTGTTGTGCAAGCCGAAAAAAAAACAACTTAAAAGAAGTATTGAACATACACATTTAGCGCAATATGAAGGGAACATTTAATGTCTTTTTGGCTTATTTGTTTTAAAAAAAAATTATTTTTAATTTGAAAATATGAGAGTAATTGTGGATCTTAAGTAGGAATGCTGCTTTAAAATGTACCGTAATGTACCAATATATATTAGTGTGGTTTGAACTCGGAAGCACACGGCTGAGGTTTCAGATAAGGTTGGTTGTACAATGTATTGATGACTGTTTTTTTTATATAAATAAATAAATAAATATATATATATATATATATATATATATATATATATTATAACAATAGCTTTAGATAGGTCTATACAATTTTAGAACCACTGTCAAACTCATGGGTCCATGATTCAGTCATATGTTTTGATAACTAGAATTCCAGCGGTTGATCTTTGTTTAGGGTAAAATTGGTTGTCACCACAGGTTATGACCCCCCAGAGGTAGGTGACGATAGATGTAATTAGGCAGACAAAGGAATACTAGCCCATAGTGAGTTTTTAGCCGCACCAATCCCTAGGCTGGAATAAGATTCATTAATATGTAGATGAGTTAGAAAGGATGTTGGGAGGCCAATCAAAAGTTCTGGGGCTTTGAGGCACGTGATAATTCACCAACACATAAATAAGAGATGTAACTGAAATTTAGACAGACCGACGAGAGACATCGAGACCTACCGATCGACAGACCGACGAAAGACATCGAGACCTACCGATCGACAGTACGACGATAGAGATAGAGACATCAAGACACCATATTAGATATACGTACTCTTGCCTGTAAGACAGTATACATGTTAGATATACGTACTCTTGCCTGTAGGACAGTATACATATTAGATATACGTACTCTTACCGCAAGACAGTATACATACTAGATATACGTACTCTTGCCTGTAAGACAGTATACATGTTAGATATACGTACTCTTACCGCAAGACAGTATACATATATTGACAAGTTATTTGGTATACGTACTCTTATACGATAAGACAGTATACAGGTGTTCAGAGAGAAATCAAGTTATTAAATATACGTACTCTTACTCATACGAGAAGACAGTATACATTCAGAGATAAGTTGAAGATTTACAGTACACAGTCAACGTTTATTCTGCTAAAGCATATTTGTGAATATTTCGGCACTTGAGTGCATTTATATGTGTTTTATTATTATTTAAATAACGCAGTGGCTACGGTTCGGTCCGACCGAACGCGTATTTTTTTTTTCGGGTACCAGCCTTACTTATTATTGCATAGCGGCCGAGTCGCTGCACTGAACTATATAACAACATAATTTTTTTTTTCAGAATTTTTTTTTTCAGGATTAGGGTTAGGGATAGGGTTAGAGATAGGGTTAGGGTTAGGGTGTGGAGCAATATTATCTATGGCTGGTACCCTAAGTAAAAAAAATACGGGTTCGGTCGGACCGAACCGTAGCCACTGCCTTTAAATAAATGTTATTGAATCGTGGAACTTGGCTTTATTAATGGAGTGTTGTGTGTGAGTGCCAAGAGACTGAACGCTACCATCTTTGAAGTAAAACCAGAGAGTATATCGGCTACTACATAACCTAATATCAACAAACTACATAACATTTTAACTACGTAGCGCTATGCAAAAATAAATAACGATATATATATATATATATATATATATATATATATATTAAGTATTCTGTGTGAAAAAAATGACTACCATGAGGTTCTTAAAAATTTAGGATTTAGGTATCCGAAGGAAAGGCGGTGGTAACGAAAAAAGAACTAAGCCCTCTCTATTTTCTGTTGTTTGACCAACTAGCTCTAAAACACCTCAAAACAAAATATAATTGTAACAATCGAACAGTTTGAAAAGAAGTTGAGTACATGTACAATGTAAAAAAAAGTACTTGGAAAATAAAGAAATGTATCATAAAAAAATTAGGGCATTTTCCGTTAAACACCGATGCATTCGTTCAACAAATCGTTCAACACCCGCAATAAAAAAGAAAGTTTTACAAGCGATTATTAGGCAACCATTATGACCATCACAGGTAGATCTTTGAAATAAAACCTTATTAATTTGTTGTTGTTTTTTTTTTAAATAGCTTTAAGGAATGAGCGTGCAATCTTTCAGTCTTCTACCTAAAGGAGAAGTTGGTAAATTTGTGATGAGTTGGTTAATACTTTAGTGAGGGTTTGCCTTTTATTAGTATTGATTGCATTTCTTCAATATGTCTTTGTCACAGCTCTTTTAACCTGAACGTAAGACCGTGTCTATTGGTTAGCTAATACCAATGGCACGCACCTACTGCCATTAAAGAAGCCACTACTAACACAGGGTATAAATAAATAAACTAGTCCTTTAATCACTGGCACAAATACTTGGACTACATTAATACTAGAAAATCTTCCGTCAGCAATACAAAGCAATATATCACTCCTCATTTATTCCTCAAGCTTAGAACAACCTGTCTCAACAATAAGCGGTCCTAGATTCCCAGTACACATGTTCACTCATTAACAACACAAGCACCCACACTAGTGTTCCTTGATCTCATTATATCATTAGTCAACCACCAGTTCATTCCCCTGACCATTCGTACTATTATGCAGCCATGCATACACAAGAATCCTATACAGTACTATACACCCTAACCCCTACGCACCCACACAAACACAGTCACTCTGTCACAATCTTAGTTTAATCTATTTAGTGACTGTTGTGCAGGCTTTGAATTAATTAAGTGGAGGCATACGCGGAAAATGTAAAAAGAAGTTAAAATTGAATATATTAGGTGCTTTAAAGGTTTATGTTTTAATTTAAAATTTGGGAGTAGTCTACCTATTGTGCAGGAATTGATAAGCTAATAAAACTTTTTCGAGTATTAAACAGATTTCGCATGTCATTACACATTTAATGTATAAAGGATTTTTAGTTTTAGTAAGAGTGTTTTAAATTTGAAAGCATGGTATTAGTAGAATTTGGGATTTAGTGTTATGAAAAGGAGTAGTTAATAACATGAAATTTTGGGAGGACATTTAAATTAAAAGGATAAATTTGACTTCCAAACAGCCGGTTTGACCTTTGGAAATTCTCGACACTACTTTTATCGATACTTTTAATCTATTCTGGGTTAACGTTCGGACTAGTTAATAATGGTTGTTCTATTTGACAGAAATTATTTCTGGGGGCGCGGGACAATTATTGATTTAGGAAAGGGAGGGCATTTTCAAAATGTCACATTTTCGTTTTACATGTATATATATACTTGGCTACGGGGCTGCCCTGTTCCCCCCTTTCCTGTCATATTTTGCGACACTTCGCCCTCAGGTAAGTCTTGTTTACCCTACCCTCCACTACCGTACATCCACTTCCCATCACACAAAAAATACACACACCATTTATATCTCATATGTGCCTTTTTCATCGTAAAATAATAGTATAGCCTAAAAGTAGTTGCTCACTTATTACACTGGGCAACAAAAATTTTTTTTTTTTAAATCGTCCTGGGTTTTCCAGTTGAATTAGACTAATTTTAATGCTCTGAGTCCGAAAATGACCTTGGTTTTGCTCAATCAGGTCAGGAATTTTTCCTACAGAAATTTTTTTTTAAAAAATCGGTTTTTGTAAAAAAAAAAACACATTTTTGCGGGTCATCAGCTGATAAACTCCTGACGATTTTTTCCGTTTTACTCAAGAAATAAAAGTCAACGTATACAAATTTATTCAGTTTTTATTTATCCACCAAATTTGATAAGCATAATTATCATAATATTATTATAAGAATGAGCGTTACATCAAACAAAAGTTCAGAGTTCAAGGCATAAATCGGCGTCTCTTCGATTCCCGTGTGTGAACAGCTGCTGGGTTGTCTCTCTTCAGCGACCAGCAGTAGTCCGCCAGCATGACTACGTCCCACCTCCCCTGGTACCTTTCCTCCATTTGGCGGATGTCCTGATGGAACCTTTCTCCCTGCTCATCGCCCCAAGGTTTTCAGGAAACTTCTCCATGTGTGAGAACAGGAAGTGCATCTTTATACTCATCAAACACCCGAGTTTTTTGAAGTCCTCTATCATGCTGCTGACAAGTCTGGCATGGTTTGCTGCCTTCGTGTTCCCCAGAAAGTTATTCACCACCTGCACAAACGATTTCCAGGCGGCGCACTCAAGCGTGTTCATGGAATTTTGGAACTCTGTGTCCTTTATGAGCAGCCGTATCTGTGGGCCGTCGAAAATGCCGGCCTTCAGCTTCTCAATGGTCAGTTGAGGAAATGCTCGACACATGTAGTTGAAGTACCTCCCATCCTTGTCCAGAGCCCGCGGAAACTGTTTCATTAACCAAGCTTCATGTGTATCGGTGGGATCAATATCTTCTCCCGGTCAAAAAGAGGTTCGTTTATGATGTTTCTCGCCCCAGGTACTAACTGCTCTCGCGCCGGCCACTCTTTCTTTACATAGTGATGGGCTGTGTCACGACTGTCCCACATACATATAAAGCATGGGTACTTCGTGAGCCCGGACTGCTGACCAAGTAGAAAGTTCACCGCTGTGGAGAAGTACACACTTAAAAGAGCGCTTGCAGCTGTCAATGAAAAGTCTCCAATCTCTCGGATCGTATTGAGGACTGCCGAGTTTATCAAGAAGACCGGCGACATCTCGGCAGTACACAAGGTCTTCCTCCTGGCAGAAGTAACCCATGTAGTCCTCATGCCTTCTACGGACGAAATTGATACGCGCGTCCTTGCCAAGTAGATTTTTCTCTTTGAGTCTGGAAGCCAACAGCTCCGAGGAATCATTTGACAAGCTGAGTTCCCGAACCAGATCATTAAGCTCACATTGTGAGAACGGCTGCGGATCATCTTGTGATTCATACTCCTCTTCTGTATATCCTCCCTTCGTGTGTGTGTTTGGTGTGTTGTGTGTGTGACTGACCTGTACATGAAAGTGTGTTTGTAAAGTTAAAGGTGGGATTGAACTGAGTGAATGTCCAGGTGGAGAAAGGGGATAGTTAGAAACTGAAGGGCAAAGTACACAGGTCGCTTGAGGAGAGAGGACCTACCTTTGTAGAATGTGGTGTGAATATAGAAGCTGGACAGTTAGAAAGTGATATTATACAGTCTTAAAGAGACATGTGTTCCAGTTGATATTATGTACTATGGATTTCTGATATTTGTATATATGTATATACGTTATTATTCACTATTTGTATTGTGGATTTATATATATATTAATAAATGAACCACGATCTTCGAAGTTTTCTTGTGATTTATAAGTGAATGTGGAAGATGAAAGGTAACTTTCGAAGATAATTTAAAACGATCTATGACACTCCCTCGTCAAAGTAGTGGCCTCATCGTCGCTGTCAGGAAGATCTCTGAACGCTGGTACAGGAATTTCTTCGCAGTGAGCAGCTGGACGACGGGCAGATGGAAGGTCGCGGTACTGGAGGCTGTGGCCAATCAAGTGCTGATGCATTAAATAATCAAGTGAAAATCCAGATTGATGATCTATAAATAAAATATAATTATCTCTGTTTTTATAGTTGTGATTATTTTGCTGCTAATTTTTCTGAAGCTAATTTAGAGAAATGATTGAACGCAAAACCCCTGATAATAGAATACGTATAGCTCGTCAGGTAGGTCTATGGCTGTATCTCAAGAAGTTGACCTGATCGAGCAAAATCAATGTGATATTCGGACTCAGAACACCAAAATTAGTCTAAATCAGTTGAAAAACCCCTGACGATTTCTTGGCTGTTGCCGATTGTTATTAATGCCTTTTTTTAACCCATTTCTTCACCAAGTTACATTTATGACACACTTTTTCCTTGTTTTTTTATTTTGTCTGATCTATTTCTGGCTATATAATTGGGTTATTTACTAATTTGTTTTTATTTTTCCCGCAACTCTGAAATTACAGCATTTGGGTAAAATTTAATGCATTTAGGTGTTTGCGTTAAACAATGTAATCGCATATTTTAATAAAGTGAACGGACCTTATCTTCAAATTTTTGAGTGAAATTTTGTTATTTATCGATTTGGTGAAATTTTAGCATTTTGGTCAAATTAACGTATTGTAGTCGTTGCATTAGAAATTTTACTCGCAAATTTTTTGACGCATAATCTGCGTTAACGCAGTTAATCTGCAGCCCTAAAAATAATCTCTTGTTTAACAGATCATTCTAATTTTCTCGTCGGAATTACTTCAGATACACTACAGTAAGTAGAAATATCCACTCTACAATTAGTCGCACAGCAACCCTTTGCAAAATGTATGTTATGAACAGACCATTGTTTAAGTCTCCATTTACACCGTTCATTCATTTTCTTTTCCAGGACGCCTCATTCTGGTTTCTGATAGTTTTACAGAGGGTTTCATCAGGTGAAAAATGGCCGTACCATCTCAACTTTCCCTTTTCCCTTGTGAATGAGATAAAATCTCTTAGATCTTGTAAACCACTATTGGGATGGTTTTTATGATGCCCTTCTTCGCCATGACCTGGTCTTCACCGGAGATCGAACTGGGGACCCTTACAACAAGAACGTCTGTCCCTCTCTTTTCCCATTTAAACAGGTGTACATTGGGTATGGTGCGGGAGCGCGGTGGAAACGGGCTGGTTTATAAAGATCCACATTTGAAGTTTCAACAATGGGACGGGTTTTAACGTGCCCTTCTTTCAACCCCACTGTCATGGCTACATTTCTTTTAGTATTATTTATGCTGTATATAGTTTATATATATATATAATTTATATATATATATATATATATATATATATATATAATTACTTATACTTATTATTTCTTTTGTTCTGTGGAACTTTAACTTCTGAGGTGTATATAAATATGTAGTATAGTCAGTCTCTTCGGAGTTTCTTGTATAATTAAATGTCCACAGATATGTGTGAGACGTAACACATATATAAACAGTTATATATCACTGAGTAGGAAGTTGATTAAAAAATATATATATATATATATATATATATATATATATATATATATATATATATATATAACAACAATAGTTAGTTTTAATATCTGCTAAACCATTTACACCAGTAATTTCTTTGTGTCGGATTCATTACAAATTAAGAACATCCTAGAACCATTATATATATTTTATATTTTTATTTTTGTACGCGAATAAGTAAATATTAGTAAGCTGTTTTAATGTACCAATAGCGTAATATTTACTATGTAGCCATATAATCATATCTTACCAATAACTTGTATATTTATATTTTTTTTTGTAGATAAGTCCGCAGAAAATCACTGAAAAAAATATAATAACTGTTTAAATCTATGTAAATAATATAAGTTAAACACGCATCTAATAACATAATATTTAAAACAATAAATATACTTGAAGTACAATAATAACCACTTATGTAGGCCTACATTAATTGACAAATTATTTGGCAATTTGCCTCTAAGTTTCAGCGAAAAAAAAAATTACCCTTAATCAATACAGTGGTTCTTGCTTACACTTGCGTGAATAGCTTAACGGGTTCCGAAAACACAGCACTTTTTTTTAATCAGAACGCCTTATAAGTCGAACAAAATGAAAACCGAATGAAAAAAAAATAACTAGAATACGAACATGCTTTGGAATTGCCTGTTAGTAAAAGCATCCAGAATTATTTTTGCAATAGTTTTTGAAGCTAAGTTAAAGCTTTTATTGTTTTAATTATACATAAAAATGTATGTCGTGGTCCCCCATGTCGGACGGGGCCTCAGATTCAGATTTATTTACTGTTATCTAACAGAATCAGAACTAGACAATCGGTTCAGCTTCTGCATATGGCACTCATTATAAACCCGCCTAGATGTCACCCTAGAACCCGGGTAGTGCTCTCTAGGGCCGCTTCTGCTTACACGCTTTAAGTACTGAAAATAACTTATCAAAATACATTATGTTTTGATTACTTGGTTAGCAGCATGAATGTGCCTGGGCAAGTGAAAGGTGCGTTTTTCAAGTGATTCTCTTGGAAATTCAAAAGGTTTCACAGTACTTAGCTATGGTGAATGCAAACTTGGGCCAGCAGTGAAAAAACATGTGGAAATCTAGTTCATGGAAATCCTAAAAAGGATTTCCATATAAAAAGGGGAGAAAAATTCATTCCTAAGTTCGTATTCTGAGATATCATTGTATTTAAGCACGGCAGATGCCACCTTAACCCCCCCCCCCACACACACACGTAATTGTGACAAACTTAATATTTAACAAAAGATTCGAGTTTTTGAAGGTATCCATCAATGGAGCCATATATTTTATCGATTTAAAATGGTTGAAAAACTCGTACTAAACCAATTTGGAAATCGAAGTCGTGGGAATAATCTTTAGGAAGCCGGATGCAGTTCTCTCCAACGAGAATGATAGAAAGTTATATACTTTAGTTCAGGTAATGCCAGCTGTAGTCGACCTCTAAATGTAATTCAATTTCAATAAAATTTTGCATGAAAGTATAGGAATACAAAAGGAAAAAATTTAACAGCAATGTAATATTAAATTGCAATTTTTTTTTTGAATTACCTTACACTCCCACCCTATCGCAATTGGCACACACCCTCACCCCCCAGTGTGTCGAAATTTCCTTTGTTGAATAGGAAGCAAGCGATACATTAATGATCATCATAGTTTGAAATACTATTGACAGACATTGGACGTTTTCGATGTAATCCTTGGTTTGAAAAAGAATAAACTGATAGCAATCTAAGTTAAAATTAATTTAAACTTTCATTAAAACCAATATCATTTGTGGGTATCAAAAATTATACTATAAACAGGTGTATTGTGTTAACACTTGTTACAAGCTTAAAGTTCTGAACACACCAAGACGAAACACTTTCGCGCGGAACCTTCCGCGCGGAAGTCTCAACTTAGCGAAACTCTTGTAAATACACCGGGACGAAACGGTGAGCGCCGAAACAACTCACCGGAAAGAGTATTTTTTGATTACTTAGCACTTCCTGCTAGTGAAACTTAGCTGTGCCTCTTTGCTGAATATCATTTTTTACTATGGCTTATTCCTCATCTGATGAAGAAGCAGCTTTACTTTTGCTAACTTTACTTGAAGAACAGAACTCTAGGTATGTTTAATTTTTTGTATTATTGTTTTGCGTTTATTTATTTTAACATAAATTGATCAATCGATGTATAGTTATAGATAGTATTTGCTTCATTCCCACAGTACTCAAATTCAATGGACATGAATCATAAACATTGAATTTCTTTAATCTATGATGGTTAAGTGAAGATGTAATTAGCACAGATACTTTCAAGATATTTGCCCGTAATTTAGTGATGGACATTAATTTTTTAAAACCATTATATTAGTTATAACTAATTTTTAAAAAAATTACTCAGCAATTCATTTTTTAAAATAAATTTACTACATTTGTTCAATGAATTATCTTGTCGTAAATATTTTTTGTTTATTTTAGACATTTAATTTATCTTTTCTTTCGACAAAAAACTTTATTTAAAAGCCTTACCGTAATTTTTCATCATACATAGTTGTTTTTTTTTACTATATTTTAGGTAATACAGTTACTAATACAGCTGTATAATTTATCTTAGTAATTTTTTTTTATTTCAGAAAAAGGAAATGGGTTCATGACATAAACATGGAGAGGCCAAAGAGTGGAGAGTACCATGCTTTGATGCCACAATTAAAAAGAGATCCTGTTAGATTTCACAAATACTTTAGAATGACTAAAGAATGCTTTGGGGAGATAGCTATTATGATTCAGTCAGACATCGAAAAGTTAGACACTAACTACCGTGAGGCCATTTCTGTGGAAGAAAGACTAGCCATCACTTTAAGGTATTTGAAATTTGAGAAATTCATAATTTCATAAGGAAATATAAAAGCAATAACTACACAAAAACAAGTATGAAAAAATTGGGTTTAATCATGCTCATTATCTCCTTGTGTCATATTTATTATTTCATGCTCAGCAAAAAGCTCTGCCATTTTTAGTTTAATAGTGGTTTGACTCTTCCTGGAAAATGTTTTCAATGTCTTTGCATAAGCCGAAAACAAAAGCTCAGTTTGGTCAGCAGTTGCCTTCTGGCGATTTTCAAAATACTGTATAAGTGATTGCACAGATGAATTGTTGTCTTCATTTCTCCGCTTTCTTTTCGATGAAAGATCACACTTTGGTGATAGATCTTGTTTCATGGGGGGAGCCTCAATGGCTTCAAAAGATTGTTCAAGATCAACATACACTTCATACTGACATGTGGGCAGTTCTTTATCACCTCCATCTGTTGCTTGTTCAGGTGAATCTCCTTCTGTTAATTCTTCTGTTAATGGCATTACATTGGAAATGGTTTTGCTGAAGGAAACAAAAGGGCGTAGAAATTCCATTTGACTGGACCACTGCCATTTTGATAACGGCTTAGATGCCTGGCCAGTTGTGGTTTTGGTCTGTTTCAAATGTTTCATGTATGTGTCCCTTAGATTTCTCCATCTTTTTTTTATTTCGTCACCTGTAGATTTAAAACAAAAGCCCAGTATTAACTGTAATATTATATGTACATTACTTTTTTATTAAATGTTTGGTATTCTTTGTAATGGTACTTATTTAATTTTTCAGGTTTCTTGCCACAGGGGACTCTTACAGCACAATTGGCCATAGCTACAGAGTGGGATTTTCCACTGTAGGAGGAATAGTAAAAGACGTATGCCTAGCAATTTGCAACAGATTACAACCGATATATATGCCCCCACCAACGCAAGAAACCTGGGAAAGATCTGAAAAAGGCTTTCGAGAAACATGGAATTTTCCTAACTGCATAGGAAGCATTGATGGAAAGCATGTTACCATCAAATGTCCTGCTAAATCAGGTTCCAAGTACTTTTGCTACCTCCACAAATTTTCAATGGTCTTGATGGCGATTGTGGGACCAGACTATGAATTTTTGTGTGTGGACGTAGGCGGCTATGGCAAAAACAGTGATGGGGGCTTATTTGAGGCGTCAAATATGGGACAAAAGTTTGAGGCTGGGGAAATGAAAGTGCCGAGCCCTAAAGCACTTAATGGGCAGAATGAGCCATGTTCATATGTGCTTGTTGGGGATGAGGCCTTTGGTCTCAAGCCATATTTGATGAGGCCATTTCCCTACAGACAAGCAAAGACAGACACACAAAAAGAATTGTTTAACAATCACCTGTGCAGAGCACGCAGGTTAGTTGAAAATGCCTTTGGCATACTTGCGCAGCGATGGAGATTTTTGTTCCGCCCATTGGCGACAGACGTGGAGACCTCAAAAACCATTGTGCTTGCTGCATGCATCCTACACAACTTCCTGATTACCAAGAAAAGTTCTCCAGAGGGGTTTCAAGAAGGCTTAAATGGTGAAGACCAACCAAGTGCCTTGAGGAACATAAAAACTGAGAGCAGAAGGGCAACAGACATAGCCTTCAACACTAGGGAGAAATTTGTGGAATATTTCAATGCATTATAATTATTTGCTTTAAAATTGCTTGAAATATTTTTTTAACATTTGTCTTGGATTCATTAAATTATTTCAATTTTTTTTCATTTTTTCATGTTGATTTTTTTAAAGTATTAATTGCTGTTTTTTACTTTTTAAAAAAATAATGATTTGAAGTAAAATGATTTGAATGCATAAAAAATAGGAAAAGCAAGAAATTAGCAGTGATTTCAGCAAAATTTTCATAAAAAGGCTATGTCCGTGAAAATAAAAAACCCAGCAGTTACTGGATATTTCTAGTAATCATCATGGTTAATATGTTAACTGCGAAAAGTGCTTTCATGAAAATGAACTGTTAGCCTTTATTGAAATGTTATGCTGCAGTTGTAATAACTTTATTTTAAACTAAATATAAAATATGTGTGACTTTTCATTTTTATCACAATACTATTAATGATATCTAACTATCAACACCTGCACAGGATTGTAAACAATAAAAATAAATGCTATAAGATGAAAGCAATGTCATTTTGACTACATGACTATTTTTTTCACAATTAGTAATAGTAATTAACTATTAATTTTGACTTATAAAATTCTCAACTTTATATATTAAAAAATCTATACTTTAGTTGCATTTATATATAAGCACATCTTCAAAAATTTCGTGGACATAGCCTTTTCACAAAAGTGTCCATAAAATTCATAAACTACTCTGTTGACTAAACTTTTTAACTTAATCACTGATTAAGCATTAACTTAATATAATAATAATGTTATAGAATATAGTATCATTGGGAGCCACACAAAACTCACCATTGAAATAAATATTTAACTTTGCATTAAAATATAACATGATCAATTCACTATTTAATTATTATACGAATTAGTCAGCATTTAAGTATAATGCATCTAGGTCTAGGACTAAGCCAAGTCGGTTATCTAAGTCCTGCATCGACTAAAAAAAATTATTTTCTACCATTATTTTTTTTAAATATTTGTCAGAGGCTTATCATGCTGGCTATAAAATTGTCATGAGCTTATCTAGTCCACAGGTCATATTCAGGGTTATTAATATTGCAATATTGTATTGGTATTGGCACTATTGCCAATACTTTTTTAAGTATTGGTACGATATTGCAATACTTCTTGAAATTTAATATTGGTATTGGTATTGCCAATAATTATTTTTGATATTGGTATTGATTTTTAACCAATACTTACAGCAATATTCAATAAGTTCTCTACTACACTGGTTGTGAATAAAGCTGAATATAATAAATTTTTCTTTGGTGTCGCCATCTTGCGAGTGACATTGCTAAACAATTTTTGAATGAGACTGAGCAATGAATGATAATAGAAATCATATATGATATCTGTGGCAATGAGCATTGACCAGTGAGTACTCTAAGTAAATTGATTTCTATGGAATTTGCTATTCTTTCCAAGCTTTTTTCCGGTTGCATTAAATAATTTTCTTGAGTGTTTATTGTTATTTGCAAAGTATCGTCAGGTAGATCACTTGGTATACTTTTGGTAACACCTGGTGAAACCCGGTGGAATTCAAAGTATGATGCTGTCACCAGAGTTTACAATATTCTCTGTGTAAGTGAAATGGAAGTTGTTGACAAACTTTGTGATGAGCTTGATATCAAAAGACTACAGCCTGTATAGAAAACATTTGTTAAAGAGTAAAGGGTAAAAAAAATATTTTTGGGGGTAAAAATGAAACTTTTGGGAGTAAAAAGTGTATATTTTTAATTTGCTATGGGGTAATATCAACTTGCAAAAAATATTTTGGGGTAATGATTAAAAAAGTTCCCCGACCGCTGCATTAGGAGGACGAATATTTTCCCCTCTTTGTTAACAACTGAGCAGTGTGCATTTTGAAATGGTTACTTTTCTTCGCCTGGGTAAGTGGTAACTGCAAGTTAGGTGGCGTTACCCTGCGAACTCTACTGGAATTCATCGTTAGTTTTCCAGATGTAATGCAATCCACTGACTCAGTCTGACTACTTTTACTATAGTGTGATGTTTAACTGTTTAAGTATCATTTGCTTTTCTATGACAGTCATTTGCTTCATCCATCCATCCATTCATTCATTCATTTACAATATGTGTACATCATACATATTAAAAATCTTGTTGCTAAAGGACGTTAAGGTATGCCGACTTATTCAATAGTAGTTTATTGTGTTGTCAACGACTTTTGGATGCTTTGAGTGAAACTAAGTGTTAACTATTGAATAAAATTGGTTAAAAATACATCATCTAAATTAGCCAAAAATGTTGTTATCGTTTATCGATGTAAGTGATAAAAAGCAATGAATTACGTATTTGCATTGTATTCATCGAATGACCCAAATATTGGTATTGGTATTGGCAATAATAAATAAATATTGGTATTGCAATACTGGTTTTAAAATTGTATTGGTATTGGTATTGCAATACTGGTTTTAAAATTGTATTGGTATTGGTATTGCAATACTGGTTTTAAAATTGTATTGGTATTGGTATTGCCAATATTTTTTTTAGTATTGTTAATAACCCTGGTTATATTACAAATTGGCAGAGGCTAAACATGCTGCCTATTACCTTAGCCACTTTGCATATCAAGTCCACATATCTAATAGCCCTGCTATATATTGAAAGAAAATAATAACTTACCACTTTCATTAAAATATGAGCCGATCTCCTCATATATTTTATCTTTCTTTCTGCAATTTTTATACTCTGGATGACTCATGCTATATAGAATAGGGTATGTCTTGATGCATTCAATCAGCGATTCAGTTAATTTAGCAGAGCACATCTTACTACTAAGCTGACAGACAATAAATGAAAGGCCAGTTTTTTGAAGAGTTTAGAAATTGATGTTTTGTGTTTTCAAAAAACTGGATGTGTATTATTGTCTTAACGAAAAAAAAAGATTAAAAACAACACTTTTTTTAAAAAAAAAGCAGAAAATGCTGCCTCCCGTGACCCTTTTTTGTTCTTATTACTAAATTGTCTAGCTAAAAATGGAAAACTGTTGTTTTTTTTTTCTAACTTTTTATTTGATCGGTAGCCGTTTATTTATTTTTCGTTGTCATGATCAGCCAAACATTTTTTAATAGCATTTATAATTTATAATTTATGTTTTCAGACCGCGCTTCGATCGAAAGAAATTTCATTTCATTTGTAGAATATGTAGATAGACGAAGTATATTTTCCTTTCAGAAATTCATATACAAAGACTGTTGCCGGCCAAAACTAGTAATCATGTTTTTCTGTCAAAATTCACTTTGTTGTTGTTGTTTTTAATGAATATACACTAATGTGAATAATTTTTTCTATTCGAATCGACGTTTCTAAGCAGCCATTTTGTTTGTTTATCATGACGGAAAATGTAGCTCTCCGGAAAAAACTCTGCAAGCAGCGAAACTGAAAACTTTCGCTGTTCCGCAACGGAATTCCTGACCGGTGTACATGTTCTCATTAGAATATCATTGCAGCGAAACAGAGACGGAATTCGCAATGCCCTTAGATACCGGAATTTCGTGTTGGTGTGTTCATGCCTTAATTCGTTTCAGAACTCGGTTCGTCCGCCCCTCCCCCCCCCCCATCCCCGAAACGATCGTAAGCCGAACATCGAAATAAAATCAATCCATTATATGATGAAAGATTCTTTTAATTTACGTCCGTTCTTAGTGAGCCCTCAATTGTGGTTTTTGTCAGCTCCTTCTAGTCATTGCCATCGAGAAATATATTGTAAAAGATTTGTTTGCAGACGAAATATTGTTCGTTACCTGGGGAGTTCTTAACCCGAGGTACCCTTGTTTTTATTTTTTGTTTTTTTTTTCACTTTTAAACTTCTGTGTCAAAGGAAGAAACACATAGGAGCACATTTCTATAAGACTTCTGATATTGTGAATATTTTCTTTAAATACAATTTTTTTACTATTACATTAAATTCAACGAACGCTTTTTTTTTACATTAATTATTGTATGCGAAGTCGAGTCAATACACTGTGAAATTTTGTGTCGCTGTATTTGTATGCTTATGTGAACGATGTATCTATTAACCGGATTTGTTACATTTAGATGATTCTAGATTATATTACTCAATCACAATGTGACTGTATAAAGATTTTTAAATAATCCTAAGTTAAAAAAAAAGGGTTTAAAGGATTAGAAAGGTGGTATCATAGCACGTGATTTCCCGCGCAAAGCCTGGCAGTACAGATAGAATCTTAATATAATTCTGCGTATAAGTGTCCAAATACAACACAATAGCCGTTACCGGCGAATAACTGCTGACTGCTGATAATAATACAAAAAAAAATCCCGGTGCATGCCTGTTTGTTCCGGAGATTTATTCAAAAATAATTAACAATATCGATTATTTCAAGTTATGTTTAAAAGCCGTAGTCAAAACACTATTAAAATTGATTTGTTGCATTGTTATAGTCTAAGAGAAGAGAGGTGCTGAGTATCTCGGGGTACACATTTCACACGACATGGAAAAAACAATGTATTCTATTTTGAGTTGGGCCCTCATACATTTATCTCACTGAAGTGCCTGAAAGCTGTTAGCAAGCCAAATGGGAAAGCTTGTTCATGAATTGAGCCAAGGTTTTAATAATCTTTCTAAATAAGTATCAAACGTTATTCAGTTTAGTCTTTGGTTATGTATTTTATTTTCATTTCTTCTTTATTTAATTTTGAATTTAAATTGCCCTTGTAAAATTACGTACAAATATATCGTTGCATTTAAAAAGTATTCCTTAATGAAAGAAGTTATGGTGATCATCACAGTTGGCATATTTCCTTAAAATGCTTTTCCTAAGTTCCTGTAGGGTCAACTATTGTTTCAATACCCCTTACTTAGTTTACTTCCGTATACTTTGCAACCAAATAAACAATAACTGTTGAGTCTAGGGAATATATTTGATTAAAAGTTATCTAGGTTAAGGTTCTTTCGTTCTGCATAGCATGACACGTCTCATTGAACATATTCAACTAACAGTGTTTCAGATATTACGTTTTTAAAATTGTAATTAAGTCAAATGTCTTATCAAAGTATTAATTTGCACATTACATTATTCATTCTAATAAATACGAAATGAACATAGCAGTTTACTTTAATTTATATATTATTATTATTTTTTTATCAATATTTTAAATATATAACTATAATAGATTGAGTTTTAAAAGTAAAAATATTACAGCCCTTCTACCCACATGCAGTGGCCCAACCGGGGGGGGGCAAATCGGAGTCTTTCTTTTTTATCATCAATACATAATTAAGTTACAAAAAAGACTGTCAAACTCATAATAATAATAATGTGAGCCCCCCACCCCAGCATTTTTTGCTGGCTGCGCCACTGCCCACAAGCAATCGTTTAACCCTTCGATAGGATGTTTGGGTTAGGGTTTGTATCTGTTCAGAGAGAGCCGTCTAAATTTCTTTAGTTACTTCTCATTTAGCATTACTAATTTCAAACTAAGTTACGATAAATCGTAATATTTTTACTTTCTTCATTTACATATTTACAGGGTTGTTAGTATCGAAGTATCGGTATCGGCCAATACAGTATCGGCGATACTTTTCAGTATTGGTTGCTGTATTGCCGATCCTTTTTGTATCAAGTATTGATTTGCGTATCGCCGATACATTTTAAACGAAAAATTTTCGATACTCGATACCAATACTTTTCTGTTGCCACTATTAGCTAATTGCAGAATAACAATATCGATTTTAATAGATGGTTTTAAAAGTAATCTTCATAAATTCAATCACTGCTTGTAATGATAACCATCAACCCTACCACTATTAATACCACCCACCTCCCCACCAATACAACTTGGATCACAAGGCTGAAGTTGAACAAACCTTATTGCGTGCCTGCAGTGCACTGAGTGCAGTTCCAACTCAACTTACTTTGCAGGGTGTTGCAGCTTCTATACAGTCAGCAGTACAGTTTTACTGCACGGCGGCAGAACCGGCTTAATAGTAACAGTTCTGCTGAAGTAGGCAGATATCTTGAAGATAACTCATCAGAAATGCTGTCATTAACACCCTACCCAAGCATTAAGAAACTTTATTGCTGAGTTGATCGGCTAGTGAAGGGATTGCGTGGTTAGCATAACGCCCAGCCGCCTTTACTTCCCCAGCTTAAAGTCGGGTACTATTTAAAACTGGGTGAAATTGTGGAAAAATTCCTATTGTTATCACCGAGGATCGAACCCATGACTCTGAAGTCGACAGTCGAGTATCTACACCACTTGGCCATCCGTCAAGTACTAAAGTGTTTAGCTTTAAATTTGTGCTTTGACATTGTATTTTATTGTTTTCACTTTTTTTTTACAGATGACACATGTACATTACAGATGACACACGTACATTACTTGAAAAACTTGCACTCATTATATTTTAAATAAAAATAGTTTGTTGTTCTCAAAAGTATCGGTATTGTATCGGTATCGATTTTGGCAATACATTTTTACTTGAGTATTTGTATTGGTATTGGCAATACTATTTTCATGAAGTATTGGTATCGGTATTGACGATACAATTTAAGAGTATTGTTAACAACCCTGCATATTTAAAAACCTCACTAATGATATATTAATAACACTATCTTAGATACCAAAGCTTTAACATCTCATATAGAGAAACAGTAAAACTTTATATTTTACATTTGCATATTTTAAAATTCTTGATAATCTCATCGACATTAACAATTATTGTACTAATTTATTTCAAAAAGGGAAATAGCAATGTTATTATTTTCCTAAATGATATACCATAATATACATATTAAACATATACCATATTATACATATAGATGCGCATTTAAATATATAGTGCCATATACATTTTTTTTTAATTATAAATATATTGTAATTTTTTGGTACAGACTTTTTAGATATTACATATTTACTTTTAAAAAACAATATATACTTATGTAAGTTTAAATATATTGCACTAAAGCTCAGTATATTTGTTTAATAGTATGAATGTATATTTACTTTTGTTAATGGCATTAGCTAGCTTAGTGTAGGTCTATCAAATCTCTTCTCGATATTTCGGCTAAGATCAAAGTCTAGTATCTACACTATAATGGATCTTAGCTTTTTGGCTAACATGATATATGAGACATACCATCGGGTCTCCTGGCCAGGAAAAAAAAACACTTTTTGCGAAGGTGGTGGTACTGTGGTCATCAAGGGTCATCCGATACCATAGTTTTCACAGCTGGTGGTGGTGACGGATGTGGTCGGCACACAACACCCTTCCACTCTGTACCACTCAAGCACACTATCGCAGCCTGCCATTTCTTGCAGAGGGCTTAGGCACATTACACCCTCCCCTCTATCATGCCTTGCCTTTCAGACCGATCAGCAGTACACACACCTTGCTGGTCTTGCTAGAATGAGAAAGTGTTAAAAACCTTCTATTCTGGCATGCCGTTCTAATGATTAGCCAAACTGGCCACCTAGGCAACCCCATCCTCCATTACACACACAGCTTCTACAGTAGCTTCTACAGTACTGGTAGATTTTATTTTGTTCTATGACATTAAAAAATGCATAGATGATCTTTGATTTTGTAGCATGTCCATTACGATAAAAAAAAATGTATCCGTTGTACATGTAACATTGAAAGGTCACAAAAAAAAACTAAAGATGGACATCAAGAGTATCTGCAGTGAGTATATTGAAGTAACAGAAGTGCATGGTTTACTTCAAGATATGTCAAGAGTACACGGGACGTAATTTTTATACTATATAGTAAAATAAAGTTCCCTTAAGCCTAACGGGTCATCGGGGCAGATGAAGTGTAGAATTCATCTGTTTTCTATAACCTCCGCATAAGATGGGGTTGTGTGGTTAGCACAACGCCCAGCCGCCTTTACTCCCCAACTTAAGTCAGGTACCCATTTAAAGCTGAGTGGACTTGGGGACTATCATCAGAACCTGAAAAAATCCTAAGGTTCTTATTGAGATTCGAACCCGGGGCCCTCCGGTCGACGTCGAGCGCTCTACACCGCACGACCACCTGTCCCCTATACTATATACGGAGCAGTCAATGAGCTACCTTTAATTAATTTCTCATTTTAGCACACTGAGTATTGTGTATTATAGCACATAGTGGCATCGCAAGCAACTAGGCAGAGTCAGGGCCGCCGACAGGGGGCAGGGGGTCATTGCCAGGGGGCCCGCATCTGTAAGGGGGCATAAAAGGGGGCCCGGCATCCCCAACCATGTCAATTTTTTCACGACTCATTGTTTATTAAGGGGCCCGCAATGATGCCCTGCCCTGGGGTCCGCGTTGGCTCTCGGTGCCACTGGGCAGTGTATATGATCAAAAGTACTAAAGCAGTAAAAATGTCACCCATGAATTTTCGCAAAGCTAATGATTCCTATGACGGATTGATTAGAGGGCCTTGACGCAAAAAGATTAGGTGGAGGGGGTAGTAAACTATTTCCCTTGTCTGAGGCCAGTAATATGGCATTTTCATAAATAGTATACGCTGCATTTAGAAGATATTTTAATAAGCTAAAAATAGACCTATGACATTATAATCGTAATGTATGTAGGCTAACTCTTTCTCATACATATATACATGACATAATTCTTTTTTTTTTTAAACAAATGCAACATACATTTATTGTCAAAACAAGAACATAACAAATGGATAGAATAAATATGTTTATTACAATAAAATTGTTGACTTTATCAAGTGTAAAATCATAAATACAATTGATTCACAAATTAAATTTTTTAAGGGCCAGATTATAGTTAGTAAATTTTCAGATGAAAAATATAAGTACTAAGATCAGAATAACATAAAGAAAGCATCATATAGTTAAATTGATCATGGAACGAGAGTGCATTGTTTGGACCTGTAGCTAGAATAGCTAGACTTTTTTCTCCTCAAAAACTTCTGAATTTCAATGAAAGTCACAAGCATGTGAATACAAATTCTTTGGTGAACTGCTGCCATGACTAATATTTATCTGATGATTAGTTTATATTTTACAGTTTAATCTGAGATGTAAGCTGCACAAATTTTATCACTTAACTCCTCAGCAAATTTTCTTTCTCTAAAACAAAATTGTTGCACATAAAGATTATTATTGGACAAAAATGATGGCTTTCTATTTTGCCTAAAATATTCATGAAAATTAATCAGCATTGGTCCTTTTATAAAAGTGCTTTTTCTTATTTCATTTTTAACATTAGAATCAATATCCTTCCAAGAACCAGATCGAAAATATCTAACAACTTTTTGCCATTTGTCTAAATTTTCAGAAAGATCAAGCCCATTGTAATTTTGACAGTCGAGTAATTCATTTTCCACTCTAAACACAAGTACAACAGATTTTAATCCATGACTCTTCAGTTTTGACCATTGGGAGGCTGCTTCATATGAGTCGAAGAGAGAAAATCCATCTTTATGAGAGAAATCTTGTTTTCCTTCTCCCATTCTTAAATTTATGCCCCCATCAAGAATAGAGTACATACTTTCCTCTGTTGTGCCGTGAAATAAAAGTGTGCAATTTTTTTGCTCTAACAAGGTTAAATTATGAGATTCAGACTTTTCCAGGTGTAAAACTTTTTGGTTTAGAAAATAGTCTTCTTCAGCCTTTTTAGTTGCTGTATTGAGCAGTGGATGACAAGCAAATAACTGGTCTTGGTAATTTTTTGCCCAGTAGAGTGCTGATTCAGCATGTGCAAGTTGACCATCTAGACTGCTCACTAGAAACTTAGCACGGTCAGTTGTGAAACCTAATTGTGTTAACTGTGATTCCAAATTCAGTTCACTATTTTTAAACTGAGGATTTTTTTTAATTTTTCTCCATCTATCGTCCATAAAATAATGAATGTAATAGACATGAGTCTGATGTTCAAACTCTTCATCGTCAAACTTGAACATATGTCCATAAACATCCTCATCTAATCCCAATATTTCACACATAATATTGCTATCATTTATTTTGACTTCAGATATTGATAATTTACATCTAGCTATGGGAAACTTAACCCTTTTAAAAGCCATTTGACACTTATCATATGAAGGTATTGTTTTGTTGATCAAAAAACTGCTTTCATACAGGCGAGAAAGTCTTTCAAGCTCTTTCTGACAGTAAATGATGGTTTCTTTGGCTGAAAACTAAAAAAAAAATAAATAGAGAAAAAATGTACTTTAAGAAATAACTTTTTTTTTATTTTATTTTTAAATGCACAAATCATTAATTTGAAAACTATATACAGTGAAATGTCTTTATTAGGAATGTCAATGTCTCCAAAGTGTTGTTTAAATATGAAATCAAAATTTTATTTTGCACAGGGACTAAAATATATTGATAAACAGGGTTATAAATCTTCATATTACCAATGGTGATGTTTGACAACAATCGTTAAGTGGCCAGAACTACCATGCAGATTTTTTTTACATTACTGATAAATTTACTAGGAAAAAAACACTTCAGTATAGCACTTCAGTCTCTTTCACATTGATAATACGGTAGTTTTACATTTTAAAACCTAATCAAATTGAAGGTTTTTTTTTAATTCAAACAATGGCAACTTTTTCTTAAAGTCTCTTTGTACAATTTTTTTTTCTACTTTTCCAGTGCATATACTAACATTCAATAGCAAGTAATAAAGAAATCAATTACATTCATTATACAACTATTAAATTTAAAAATATTTTTAACATACAAGACACTATGAATATTATAATTTTTATGTGATTAAATGAATATAAAATACCTGAAATTTAAAAGGAGTGTATACTACCAAATCTGGAAAAGAATGTTAAATATTTATCATTATCAAAATCAAATTAAAGTTATAATAAAAAGATTTCAATTATTAATTGGCATAATAAAAAATCCAAATATTAATGTAGGTACTATGATATCCGTGCCCAAACGACCCGGAAATAGCCTTGAAAATCTCCGTATGCTACATAAGCCATGTTTGGCAACAGTTAGAACCAGTGGTACTGTGATTTTCTGAAACGCTTTAATTTACTCATTATTTTATTTTTACTTTGCCATAATTTTAAAAGAACTTATCCTTAAGTTAATCTGTGTGAATTTTTTTGTTAACTACGCCATCTTCGTTTTGAGGAATCAACATTTCAAAATAAGGTAAGATAAATTTTGCTTTTATTTTTTAATTAGGTCGCGACCCAATGTTTTTATTGATCGATCAACTGTTAATATATTCTAAATATCTTATTTAATCATTTTTATGTTGATTGACTGCTCAAAAAATTAAAAAACCGTGTTCTTGACGAGTCGCTTATTTGCCGATAAAAGTTACCTATTATCGATAACGGCAACCGCGGGCAGCGCTAATCTTAACATTAAATCCATACATAGTAATCCTTCAAAATCAATATTTTTTAACTGCCATCCTTTAACAAAGTTACGTTTTTTTAATCTAGTATGTGTTCTGAATATAAAAACATTAATATTTTTATCCACAGTAGTATCTGGTAGAAATATATTGTGTGTTATGTCAAACTACTATAAGTAATAAGTCTAATATATCAATAAAATTATGCTATAATTTAATTTTTTTAAATATTCATTGGAGCCTTATAACAGTAGTGATTTTTACTCAGGTTAAACATTTATTTCAGAAACTTTTTAAAACATTAACTTCTTTTATTTTATTTTCAGGAAAATGGAAAATACAAATACTCTAAAGTTGAAGAATTTAAAGGACATGGAGAATCTTCTTGAGTCTCATAAAGATAGCAAATTCACAAATGGATTTATTTTCTACATTTTCCTGCAACTAGGAAAAAATGTTAGTAAAACAGCTGAGCATGTAGTGACAATGGCAGAAAGTAATTGCCATATTACTTCTGTAAAAAGTAAAGTATCTAGAATTAATGAACAAGTAAAGCTCTATAAAAGAAATATCCATAACAATTGGAATAACATTGTGGAGTTCTTTGATTCTGAATTCAAGTTTCCTGAAAGGAAACATACATTACCATCATTACAGCCTAAGCATCCTCCCTTCATTTCTCCTGTTAAAACCAGGATTGAAAGAGACTGCCAGTCATGCAAATATAAAAGACAGACTAACAGTGAACTGTTGGCTGTGAATAGAAAATTAAACTTCGAACGAAGATTTGAAATGAGAGAAAGGATAAGAATAAAAAAAACTTACCAAGTCAAGAGGGTAAATGATTTAATTAAAAGAAAAACCTCCAGAATTTCAAGGTATCAGTTGAAAACAAAACAACTGGAAGAAGTGCTCTCAAGTCTTCATAAATCTTTGAAGAAGTCACACTTGAAGTGTCAGTTCCTTCTTAAGGAAAACACTAAATTGAAAAAGAAATTGCCACCGGTAAAATGTATGCAGCAGCGCTACAAACCAAAATTGAGAGCCATGACTACACTGTCTACAGCATGGAGAAAAAGATGGAGTCTTTGACCGAAGAAATATTAGAGTTGAAGAAGGTTTTGTCTACTAAAGAGAACAAGAAGCAATTCCATTCTAAAATTCGGCTGATCATTTACAGCTGCATTGAATGCAATGTACCAGTAAACTCTATTTCTAAGGTTATAACGGCTTGTGCATCATTATGTCCAAATGTTACAATTGAAAGTCTGCCAAATGCATCAACAATTGCTCAGATGAGCAGGGAAATGGGCGCTATTGCAGATCTTCAGCTTGTTGATACTTTGATTGTGGCTGACTGTGCAACTTTGGCTTTTGATGCTACTTCTTTGAAAGGTAGCCATATTAACCAAATTCATTTTGGCACAAAAAATAATATTTTGACTGCTAGCATTGCAGAACTACCTGGAGGTAAGGCAGAGGATTACGTTCAGCATATTTTGCAGACTTTAGATGACTTAGCTGAAACATATAGTGTTTTTTACTCTGTCAATAAAGACCCTGTTAAAAGGCAAATCTGTGGGAAAATTGTTTCAACCCTCACTGACAGAGCATCAGCTAATCATGCAGCTATTTCACAACTTAATGTTGTACTTGAAACTGAGCTGCTTGAGCTACACTGTCATCTACATCCACTGGATGGAATAGCGAGTGAAGTCAGAAAAGAATTGACCAAAACGAACGCAGTCACAAGTAAGACATATGGTTCAGACTGTAAAGCAGCAAATCTTCTTTACTCCATTTCAAAGTTGAGGTAAGTATTTTACTATTTAGCCAAACAAACGTAAATTAAGTATAAATTCTACATATTTTTATATGCTATTCAATGTATAATATATTTAAATTTTCAGATACAAAGCCAAGGGTGACCCATCAGGTTTCAAGTCCTTCTTAAAGAAAAATGGACTTCCATGTAGTACTTTTCCTAGGTATGTGGGCAATAGGCTTCATATACTGTTTCACTCATCTGGAGTGGTGTACAGACATAAGCAGTTGCTCATTCAGTACCTAGAAAAGTATTGCAACAATACAACTACTTTGAGAAGTGCAATACTGGAAGACTTGAAGAATGACATCTTGATGGCTCAACTTCAGGTGCTGGGACTTTGGGGGAAAATGGTGACTGGGCCATGGATGGCCATTGTATATGGATCTGAATGTCAAAGAAATCATCTTGATATGGTAAATCTATTTTTTTAAATAGACAAGACTTAATATACTTATTTATTAAACTGATATTCTAGTTATTTCAAAATTTAATTTATTTTTAATTTAAGGCACAACAAATTAAGACAGCTGTAAGTTTCATTGAAAGAATTGCTGCTGAGCCAGAATATTTAATCAGCACCACATTTGATGCATTTGGACGGCCTCTTATTTTAGATGACACGTTGTCTGCATTGTTAATAGTCGACAATACAAATTTTGTCCAACTCAATGAAATAATAAATCTAGTGGCCACTGCCACGTCAAATGTTTTAAATAGACAAATGTCTCGCTATTTATTTGGCGATCTTGCAGATCCAACAGAGGAACTGAAGGTCAAAGCAGCCAGTGCTCCTGCCCACAACATTTGGGCTGAACGTACATTGGGGATAATAGACTCTCTAGCACGAAGAGCCCCTAATGCCAGCATTTCTTTTCTGGATGGAAAGGCAAAATTTCAAGTGAATAAAACATTAGAATGGCTAAGCACAAAGCCCACAGATGAGCAGGATGCCATTGTTAAATTTTCGATCCAAAGAGGTGCTACAATAAGGACAATCAGTAAAGAGAGAAAAGGTCAAATGGAAGCGGCCATCTGTGACAGATTAAAAGAAAAAGGGCAGAAGAGAGACATGGTACACAGATCAAGAGTAGGCAAGGAGATAAAGTTTCTGCTCGAACAAAATGTCCCTAATTTGATGGAGCAGAAAATCTTTCTAGCTTTAAGTGCCTATCAAAAAAATAAAGTAAAAGATCTCTTGGATTCAAATCCTAACAAAATTGAAGGCGCTCGCTTTCAGCACATCTGGAATGTGGATGGACAAGATACCCTTTTTCAAGGAAAGATTATCATGAAGTCAGCATCTCCAGGGAAAAAAATCAGGATAGCTTACTGGAAAATGCATGAAAATGAAGAGGATGCCGAAGATGTAAAACTAACTTTAGAAAGTATTTTAACAGATGCTGTTCTGAATGATTTAATTTTTTTTTAACTTGAATTAATTCTATGTAATGCCCTTGCATCTTTTTCTAATCATTTCCTTTTATCATTAAATAATGATTTAGTCATAGGCTGTAAAAACACCTGTATCAATGTAATTTTTTTATGAATTGCTGGGAAACGTATGATATAAAAATTTTCACTGGTGACTTATTCTCTTTTATTGCTTTGTAAATTTGGCTCTTTCACATATCTTTTCTTATCACATGTGTGAAGTGGTTTTTCATTTAAGAATGAAATACATTTTATTTAAATCCATGATTTTATTTGGCAAAAAATTTCAGTTTTGTCAAGTGTTAAAACTTTTTTTAATATGACATACATAATTTAAATTGACTATTTATTGTTTGTATAATTGCATGCAGTAATCTTAATTATTTCTTAAAATTTGCTTTGTCATTCAACAATGAAATATGCACAATTATTTTTGCACTGAAGCATGCATCTTGGAATTTTTTAATCTATGTTTCTTTGTAAATTTAGTATTTTTATCCTTTCGCCTTGTAGTAATGATTTTTTTGTTATTCATTTTTAAACCAATATGATTTTAGTTGATTTTCATTGCAAAATGAAATGCATGCAGCCACTTATGTTTGGTGAAAATTGTAGGCTTGTATCATTTTTACTTAGTTTTTGCTGCTTTCAAGTATTTTTCATTTCTAAAATTGTATAGCACTTGTATTTGTTTTTTTTTAAGTGCCTAGACTAATATCACTTAAATATGTTTAATTGACCTTATTTTAAAAGTCAATAGGATGCTTTATCAGTGGTGAAAATTTGAGCTTGCTAGCTTAAATGGTTCAAAAGTTGTGTCAGTTTTAGTAGCCCAATCTCAAAACCCAGGCCGCAATTTTTTTTGAGTTATTCATCATATTGCCTTATAATAATGATTTTTTTTGCTAGTCATTTTTAAACCAATATGATTTTAGTTGTTTTTCATTGCAAAATGAAATGCATGCAGCCACTTATGTTTGGTGAAAATTGTAGGCTTGTACCATTTTTATTTAGTTTTTGCTGCTTTCCAGTATTTTTCATTTCTAAAATTGTATAGCACTTGTATTTGTTTTTCTTTAAGTGCATAGACTAATATCACTTAAATATGTTTAATTGACCTTATTTTATAAGTAAATAGGATCATTTATCAGTGGTGAAAATTTGAGCCTGCTAGCTTAAATGGTTCAAAAGTTATGTCAGTTTTAGTAGCCCAATCTCAAAATTCGGGCCACAATTTTCTTGACTTTTTCTATAGTAAAAAAAGGCCTGTTTTTCGGCACAAGAAATTGAATATCTCAATAACCAAAAGACATACATACTTAAACAAGGTATCATTTTAAAGCATTTTTAGAGCTCTATTGATCTATGTATGATTTGACATGTTATATACATTTTGAATTTTTTATCAAAGTACCTAATTAATGTATCATTTTTTTCCAGCAAAACTAATAAATACAGAATTTACAATACTCTCATTATAATACAAAGCTAAAGTTAGCTTTTATAAAGCAACATGTTTCAATAGTGTGCTAATATGAAGTATAATTTAAAAATACAAACATGTACTAGGTTTTTTCAACTGAGATGTTTTGGAAAAAAATTAATAAATTGGTATTTCCTAATAATATCTTATTAACACTGCCAACAATACCACAGCAAAGAGAAGGTAACCTGAGCACTTATTTATGTCTTAAGAGCCCACTGTTTTCTATATAAGATATATTTATGAATATCGTATTATGTAAATAAATACTTTAAAAAAAAGCATAATAATAAAAAAACTAAAAAATTCAATTATTTTTACTAATGACATATAAATAATATTTCATTTTTTATATTTGATAAAAGTTTATACAGGATGATCTGGGGTACAAGAATAATGGAAAATATTGTCATGTAATATTGACATTTGATAAAAAAAAAGTGATATGGATAATTGACACACATCCTATGTTTAATACATTATTGGAATAACCATAGAGAAAGCTTTAGAAAATGATGAAAAATCACAAGGATTTGAGCAGAAAATGTACATGAAATGACAATTAAAAAAAAACATAGCAATATCGCTGAAAAGGATTATGTAACTCATGAAAATTTGTTAAATATATATTTAACATCAGTAGGCTTGCTGAAAAGAAAAAAATTAACAATGTATAACAAAACTCTCAATATAGTTTTTATCAAAAAAATAAATTTTATAAAGTGATACGAAATAGGCAAGATAGTCAGCACAATTGAAAGTAGGCCTACAAATTTGAGGTGTATGTAGATATAAAATAATAAAATGCAGTTCAAAATAATAATCTCAGTAGAATTCCTTTAAAAAAGTTTACTAATTCAATATTGATGCATTAGTTTTTCCTGGTTGAATATTGTGAAATTTTAAAATTAGTTTTGCATTGTGCGTGTTGGTTGTGTTTCCTCAAATCAATTTGATTGGATTGTTCAAATTTATAAAAAAGCACATGTGTAGATATTATAAAGAGTCCAGGAATCACCATCTAGTAGAATTATGAAACTAATTACTTTTAAAAACTTTTTAAAAAAGCGTTTATATTGGGAAATAATTTATACATACATATATATATATATATATTCTAAGCATTACTAATATAACCTTTACACATAGATGGCAACCCACGATTATATTTTTAAAATGCATGTATTAATTTATATAAATATTTCAAGCTTTCCTATGTAAATTACAAAATTCATGTCTCAAAATCACTCACTGTTAATTATTTATAAATAATAATGCATTCTATTTCTGTATATTTAAATTTTTTTATCATTAAATGGTAGATTTAACATGTGTTAGTCAAGTTCATAAGTAAAAAAAAAAATCTTAGTATATGAAAAAAAAAATTGTCAAATCCATTTAGAAGTTCATTAAAAAATTTATAAAGCTGGAATGGACTGTTAGTAATATTTTATAACAATTAAGGTATGAAATATTTAGGGGAAAGTGAGTAGAAATGGTCAGGTTGGAGAAATGGTCCATCCCCTTGATCACAAAATTGTAAAAAGAAAAATATTTCAGCATCTATTGGTAAGTAGAACATTTCTATTAAGTCCTGAAAGTATTACAGCAGCATGTGTTTAAATTTTCAGCAGTCAAAAAGTAAGTTTTTGAAGAACACATTTGTTGTTTCTTGAGTTTTATGCAGTTTGGCTAGATACTTGAGTTATTTTGTTCATTGTTCATTCATTTGTTAATTTTTGGTGTTTTCCTTCTCTCTTTAATCATATATACTAGTAGGTATAAATGGGGCAAAAAAATTGGTAGAAATGGCCATGGTGTCAATTTCTACCCAACAAATAAATAGGCCTACTAAATTATTTTACATTTAGTAGCATTTTTTATATATTTAGAGCCTTTGTATTAATATTATACTGTTAAATACTTTAGTGTTAATTTTTTTACTTGCAGTTATGTTTGTGTAATTTTTTTTTCAATTGGAATTTCCTAATATAGTTTTAACACATGTAAGATGGCTTAATTGTAATTGTAATAATTCGACATAATAAAATATTTATCTAATTCACAAAAGTTTTTTTCTTTCTTTTATTAGAAAAATGATAATAATATATTCAAGAGAAAAGCTGTACAATGTTTCAAACCATTTAGATGGCAGGAAGAAAGCTGTTGATGCAGTGAAGGCTAGCCAGTCAGCAAGATCAGAGGCAATGATGGATTTAATGTTGCAACTTATGCTTGGATGTTAGAAAACATTGGAAAACCAATCACAATTTATCAGCTAACTAACTAATTAGGTGGAGAGGGGTTTCTTGTAATTAGTATTTAAATTTCTTGTTGTAGACTTTAAATACATTAAAGAGAAGATGTGAAATCTAAAATCCTCATTTCAAATGTACTTTGCTTTTAATTTGTGAATGTGATATATTCCCTGATCTAAATGGATGCATGTTTTGTGAGACTTAATATTTCGGGGGGGGGGGGTAGTGGGTGATCATGCTCTCTATGAATATGTCATTATGGGCAACAAAGTAAGTTGGGAGATTAACTTGACCATAACATTGGGTTACGTAACATGGCCAACTAAATTTACTTCAGTGATGGGGTAGCAGAACAATATTAAATCTGCAAAAACTTCAAGAATCTGTTTCTGCATAAAACAGATTTTGGCATTGAAGAAGTGTGGAACTTTTTTGCAACCAGTCATGGAAAAAGTCCTTGTGATGGTATTGGTGGCACAGTAAAGAGGCTAGTAGCAAGAGCAAGTTTGCAGGCAACTCTGAAACATTAAAAACTAACGCTACATCAGATAAACTATTGGGCAACCAAAAAAATGTTCTAGGAATTCATTTCTTTTTTGCAGCAAATGATGACGTTAAAGTGCATCGTAGATGTTTGGTTGAACGATTTGCTTCAATTCAAGCCGTTTGTGGTACACCAAGCCATTTGTGGTACACGGTCACACCACCGGTTTGTGGCATTAACTGAAAACAAACTCAAGATATTTAGGTTGTCATGTGATAACTGTGATAAGGTCGTCAATGTGTCAAAAGAACCTGATCGGGTAGTTGAACTGGCGACAATTTTAATCATTTTTACACTGCTATAAAGGAAATTGAATGCTGTTTGTTTATTCTCATTATACTTTATGCTATTTTACTAATGTCCTGATAAAATTTCATTTGAAATTAAGTTGAAAAAAAAAAAAGTAAAAAAATGTTTTGATTATTTTTTTTATTAATTACTATTTATGTCAATTGTATAACTTTAATTCTTTTACAGATTGAAACATAAACCATTTCTTTGTAATAAAATGTATGCTTTAAAAGTTTACAGGCGTTTATTTGCCTCACCCACTTTTTCACCAAAATTTTTCCTTACCAGGTAAAACAAACAAAAGTAAAAGTTTTAGCTCAAGGTCAAGACTGGCCATATCTAGATTTTACCTTTATTTCTCTCGCCTGACACACATTTTATAGCAGACGGTAAAACAAACAGCATAAAAACCGCAGTGGTCGAAAGCCAATCTTTTATTTATGTAAAACAACATATATAGAAACATGCTCATTGATATATTGTGTAGACATAGCCTACTTGATCTCTTATATCGACATATATTTACCTTAGCCCATGGTCAAGATTATTTTTATAGAAGTAATGCACTGCAGCCCCGTAGCGTGAAAATTCTACAGCGGGGGCCAGGCATTCGACAGCAGGGGCCAGGCAATAGCAGGGGGGGGGGGGCTGGTAATACATTTTACTAAGTAGAACAAAACGCAGGGGGGAGCCCGGCCCCCTGGCCCCCCGCACGCTACGGGCCTGATGCACTTTTGTTTTATATATCTAAGATATATTAAACTAAGATAAAACAATCGTATGTTTTTAAATCATAATATGTAGGCCGATTCTGAATATATTTACTTCGATCATTTGAATTTTGAATGCTACTAAAGTAAAACTGATAGGCCTATAGTATCGCGATTGATGATATTTTTTTTTTCAGTACCGTACTGGTACTATTGCCTTTTCTCAATCAGTTGTTTACAACGTAAAAGAAATATTGACCGTATACCAACATCCTCCGGTGTATAATCAAATCGACTGGTAATATTTGTGCACACATTATGCAACTATAAAGTTTAATACAAGTTTGATATACAGGTACATTTGCAACGTTTTCCTATCTGTCCTATTCATTATCGGGAAGTTGCCGCTCTAAAGTATAAACAAACTGGCCGGCTGCCTATAGGCACCCACCAACGCAGTGGCCCCCAAACCACGGGCCGGTACCGGTCCGTGTATCAAATGGCGCTGAGTCGCCCAAGAAACGTTAAATTAATTCCTGTTTATTTATTGTTGTGTATTTCTCTCAGGATAGTGCGACACCAACCCCTCTCGGGCCGCGGTGAAATTATCAAACGTCGACCGGTCCGCGGTGAGAAAAAGGTTGGGGACCATTGCCCTAACACACACACACACACACACACACACACCACTTCTATGAATGCCGGTAGCTTTTATTTTGTTTGGACAAAATGAAAATTGCCTTTGTATCTTACTATGCTGCCCTTTAAAAGCAAGTGTGTCGGCATTTTTATTTTAAGACCCCACCATGAATATATCTAATTGTATAGATGAATATAAAAAAAATTATTATGTTTCAGCATTCATTGTATGGGCCTAGTATGAAATAGTTTATTTTTGGTCTCATTTGTAACGTAATTACAAAATAACAAAAGTAAATAAATAAAATGCCCGAACTGTGCTAATAAATGTGTTTATTTAAATAATTATGCACAGGGCGCCAAGCTAGACGGTCTCCGAAATAGTAATAGTAAAAACAAAGTTCGGCTTCTAAACCAGACAAGGGCAATCTACGTCCGTTAAACGTTTTGATTAGACCCGAAGTACACTCCCACACATTTATATTTATGTTAGCTCAGATAAAGTATTATAAACATTCCGTTAATCTTCTCTTGGTTCGGCCCTTCAATCGAATTTAAAAACCTATTGTGGTTCTTCAGTAGTTATTAATTTGCATCTATGATTTTGCAGCATGTCCATTACGATGAAAAAAAAAAAGTTACCTGTTGTACATATAAAGGCATGTAACATTGAAAGGTCACGAAAAACACTAGATACGGACATCATGAAAAGAGTATCGCCAATACCAATACAAATACTCAAGTAAAAATGCATTGCCCAAATCGATACCAATACAATGCCAATACTTTTGTGAAGAAAAAAAATATTATTTAAAATATAAAGAGTGCACGTTTTATTAAGTTTTCATATAACTGACAGATCGATAAAAAAAAGAAATAATGTTTTCTTTTCTGTCGTTCATTGAAACATTGAACAAATAGTTGATAGAAAGAAAGTAAATGAATGCAGGCCCGTAGCCAGGATTATTGGATTGGGGGGGGGGGCAGACAAATTTTCGGGGGGGGGGGGCGAAGAAATTTTTTCGGAGGGGGGGGTGCCGAAGAAATGATCCTGGGGCACAGGGGCGGATCTAGACAGCTTTGACGGGGGGGGGGCAAAACTTTGACCCCGGGGGGAGGGGCCAAAACTGTTTTCATTGTTGAAAATTGGTCTTAGTACAAAACATATTTCGATAATTTAATGATGTCTTACCTAAATTTGCGATAACGGGGGAAGGGGGCATGCCCCTCCCTCTAAATCAGCCCCTGGTGGGGTAGAAGAAATATTCGGGGGGGGGGGGGACGGAAGATGGAGGCGCGAAGCGCCGAAAGCTTGCGATCGGAGAGGAGGGATTTGGGGAGGGTATCTCAGTGAGTCCCCTCCCCAAGAATTTTTTTTGCAGTTCCATATCTGGAATGGTGCATTTTAGTACCGATTGTTTAGCTATTAATCAGGTATCTATTATGTAACAACAGTGTAGTCGTAAGTACTGGTGAAACTGGCCTAAATATATAACTTTTAAAAACCAACAGTCACAATACATATCATTATGTTTGAGTTGTATCTTTTTTGAAACCTTTGTTTTTTTCCATACCTATTTTTGTTAATGAAACTATTTGCTTCTTTTGTTTTGCGAATAATAAAGGCTTCTAATACTTCTATTAAAGTTCTATGTGATATACTTTGTTGTCAATACATCAAAATAAATCTAAGTAAAAACTGTTGTTACCTGTGGAGATTAACAGAAAACGTTTCAGGTGGTTGTAAAATTGTGTGTTGTAAATCTATGAAAATTTCTAGCTGCAATAATACGAAACTAATGCAGAAATATGGATGAAATCATGATATTGAAAATGTCATTTTTCTTTAACTTTCTGGGTGATTCTGTTTATTTGTAACTTTTCTATAAATAAAACTTTGTAGTCTTTTCATTTCATTTTCTTGTGCATGTTTGTGTTTTATTGTGTCATCTACGTCATTTCTTGCTTCTTTAGATTCCTTTTAGTTAGATTACATTCATGACCAAATTATTTACATTCTTGTTCATATGTTTTCAATGCGCATAAGTCACAAATTTCAAACCAATTTCATTTTGAAACTTTTCGTTTCACTTTGTACAAATTAAAATATGCCTTCGATTGTCAATAGATTTATACATGTATCTAATGTCTCAGGCGTCAAACGTACTGGTGCTGAAAATTTCAGTATCTCTATAGTCAGGGCTGTCTTTGAGGGTAGGCAAACTATAACGGTATACGTTATTTCAGGGCTCGGATATGATGCAAATTGTCAAGTTTAAGTAATTCAACAAAGTATTTTAATTTAAAAAAAAAAACAACACAAGTCCAATGTTGGATCGATATACAACGTTCCTTTAATCAATCATCACTAACTCCATATGAATACAAAACTCTTTCTTAACTAAAAGGACACGAAACACAACCTCTTTCTACTTTGTCCAACACTCAGTGCACATCTATTTACATAGGCCCAGTCACACACGCATCATGGACATACAGTACAACTCACTCATTCTGCCGCCAATGTAACTTGAAATAAATCCAACATTAAAATAAAATTACATCTGGAATTTTTAAATACTTGTATTGTAAGAACAGCATACTAAATGTATACTGATCAAATACTTTTTTTGTACTTATCACATGTCCCTTTAACAATTATGAGAGAAAAAACAAAATACTTTGTAATTTAAACCATATTTAAAAATGATAATAATGAGACAATTAAAAACTTTTTTTGAATTCTTCAAATGTAATCAATCTAATCAATTGACACTGACAGTTTTCTAAGCTGTTTTAAGAAAAATATTTAGAATACATCTTATATAGAAATTTAGCATAACTTGTCTCAAACTAATATTTTACTTTAAAGAGGAGAACTCACACACATGTGCTTTCAGATTCTTTGGTGCATTGCTCCAATGAATAATATTTATATGATGATTACTTTATGCTGTACTGTTTAATCCAAGATGTAAGCTGCGCAAATTGTATCTGTTAACCTCTCAGCCAATTTACTTTCCCTTAAACAGAACTGTTTTACAGTAACATTATTATAGGACAAAAATGATGGCTCTCTATCTTGAGCATAAAATTCGTGAAAATTAGTTAGCATAGGTCCTTTAATTAAAGTGTTTTTTCTAATTTCATTTCTAGCATTATAATCAATATTCTTAATATCTCCAGAGCGAAAATATCTGACAACAACTTTCCATTTATCTAAATTTTCTGAAAGATCAAGTCCATTGTAATTTTGACAGTTGAGCAATTCATTTTCCACTCTAAACACAAGTACAAATGATTTGATCCCAAAATTCTTCAGTCTTGACCACTGGGAGGCTGCTTCATATGAATCAAACATATAAAATCCATCTTTTCCCCTATTCACATCAACGCCATCATCAAGAATAGAGTACATACTTTCCTCTGTTGTGCCGTGAAATAAAAGTGTGCAATTTTTTTGCTCTAACAGGGTTAAATTCTTAGATTCAGACTTTTCCAGGAGTGAAACTTTTTGGCTTTTAGCTTTTTTAGTTGCTGTATTAAGCAATGGATGACAAGCAAATAACCGCTTTTGGTAATGTTTTGCCCAGTAGAGTGCTGATTCAGCATGTGCAAGTTGACCATCTAGACTGCTCACTAGAAACTTTGCACGGTCAGTTGTGAAACCTAATTGTGTTAACTGTGATTCCAAATTCAGTTCACTATTTTTAAACTGAGGATTTTTAAAAATTTTTCCCCATAAGTTTGTCATAAAACCATGAATGTAATAGAGTTGAGTCTGATGTTTGAACTCATCATCATCGAATTCGAACAAGTGTCCATATACATCCTCACCTAATCCCAATATTTCACACATAATATTGCTATCATTTATTTTGACTTCAGATATTGATAATTTACATCTAGCTATGGGAAACTTAACTCTTTTAATAGCCAATTGACATATGAAGATGTACATATGAAGATCTTGTTTTGTTGATCAAAAAACTTCTTTCATACAAGCGAGAAAGTCTTTCCAGCTCTTTCTGACAGTTAATGATGGAGTCTTTGGCTGAAAACTAAAAAAATAATAAAGAAGAAATGTAATTCAAGTACTAACTTTTTGTGATTTATTTTTAAATGCACAAATCATTAATTTAAGAACTAAATATTCTTTATTTCAATGTACAAGCTTACCTGGCTAGAAAGTTTTAATTTAGACAATAGTGCATTTAGACAGCACTTTCCAATGACAGCAAATGACAAAACTGTGATTAAAGGATGAGCTAATGACATGTTCACAACTTTTTGATCTCGTTTGGCTCGATACAGAGCACTCAATACTATGTCTTTGATTGTACCATTTTGTTTAAAACTAAACTTGACACCAGTTTTTTCACTGATGTTTTTCAAAACTGCTCTTATTCTATTAAGAGGATCAGGATAAAAACTCAATTCCTAAAATAAAAAAATAAAAATTTTAATAAAAAAATTTTCATATTGCTATAAAGGTCAGTTTTTATATGTATGGATGAATTACAGTAATTCTTTTTACTGAAAATATTACTAGCAACATTTGAATCCTAATCCAATATGACCCAGATTTATCTTGATTAATTGTTTAGCCTGGGCCTCTAAAGTTTTCTTAACCTAAAATCTCAAATGTTCCTTAGCCTCCCACAAACACTAATTTTCCAATAATGTACATGTCCTATAAAGAGTTGTGTCATCTGATTTAACTGGAAAGCAAGTGGGATACGACAGTGCATATGCTATTGTATGGGTGCTGAATATTATTTATGCTGGAGGTCCTAATGCCCCCAAATATTTCTTTTTGCACAACTCTCAAAACTCCCATAAAGGCATAATATGTACAAACTGGGACCTCAAAAGCAGTTTTTTTTATATGAAATCATAATTTGTATAGTGACTTAAATAAAGTGATAAATGAGGTTATAAAATTGTTGATTTGTCCAAGCGCACCATCTCCATTTGCTATATCTTCTGATTACTGCTGCGGAATTTTGACAGCAATCATGAAGTGGTTAGAATTAGGGATACAGAAATTCTTTTTTCAACATTGCTGATAACTTTACAAGAAAAAAACATGTCCGGTTTTACCAATTAAATTTGAAGGATCTTTTTTAAAAATCAAACAATGGAAATCATACTAGGTTCAATTTAGCATGGGCAATATCAATAAACATATTAAATCTGGGGAATTTTATGGATATTACTTTCATAAATGATTTCACACGTAATAATAACTCATACACTTGCTGCTAGAGAGAACTAAATTGCTAAATACTGTCAAAAAACTGATAGCATTTTTTTAAAAGTCTCTTTGTACAAAATTCTTTTCTACTTTTCCAGCACATATACTAACATTCAAAAGCAAGTAATAAACTAACCAATACATTCATAATACAATTTAAGGAATAAAAAAATCTGTAACATACAAGACATTATGAATATTGTTTTTATATGACTAAATGAATATAAATACCTGAAAATGAAAAGGAGTGTACACTACCAAATCTGGAAAAAAATGTACCAATCAAAAATTAAAATATCTATCAAAATCAAAGCCAAATATAAGGTATAATAAAAATATTCCAACTATCAATTAGTATAATATATAAAAAAAATCCAAATATTAATGTATCATTTTTTTTCTAACATAACTAATAAATACAGATTAAAAAAAAAATCTGGTACATAATAATAAAAAGACATAAAAATTCCATTATTATTCCTACTTTTATATTTTTTATAGTCTATACAGGGTGCACTGGGAATATAGAAAAAGCAACATCCGTATTGACTGTCATGTTTACATAAAATCATAGCAGATATATGACCTTGAAACAAAAAGATTGTAATTTCTTAATACTATTTTCTGAACCTGAATGATAGTGAACATATGCAGACGCGCGCCACTAGTTTTTTGATTGACAAGTGTCATGGGTTTGAAATGACAGAGTTTTGTCTCAATTTTATGAGACAAAGGAAGTATGATGATTGGGTTAGCCATAACTAAAAGTAACATCACCTTTGTGGGGGAAGAGGCTGCGAAAGTGTAAAAAATGTGACAGGGTGGGAAAAGGGGTAGATATCAAGAAAGAAAATACAATAATAAGTGAGCGACTACTCTCTGGCTATACTATTATTTTAAGAAGGAAAAGGCACATATGAGATAGAAATGCTGTGTTTATAAAACATGGATAAGTAATATTGTTTTTTTAAAAAAAACTCACTTGACTTGATGGATACATGTAAATACACTGGTCTTAACCTTTTCATTACAGATGCAGATTTTTTTTACAACTGATATTCAATTATGATTACCTTTCTTGAACCAACATCTACTTTTCTGGAGATGTAATCTGTTCCACTTTGAAAGACGTAGGTACCTGACTAATAGAAAAAAATCACAAATATTGCTTATTGACTTCAAAAAATATGACTTGGACTTCAACTGAATTTTCAAACTGAATTTTTTTTTCTATAAATATTTGTAGGTACTTGGTAAAAACAGTTTTATTTTTAAGTTTTTCAATAAAAAACAGACATATATTACATTAAAACTTGTTTCATTAAATACACCATTTTCAAAGACTTTTATTTGTCAAAATGAGATATTGATCGTATATAGTCTATAAATCACTAATTTGACGGCTCCGGCTCGGCTCCCTATTAAGGGAGTATCTCACGAGACAAAATGTTTGCAATTGTGCCAAGTGCCACCGAGAGGGGGGGGCAGGGGGCAAATGCCCAGGGGCTCGGAGAGTTTTGGAGCGAGTTTTAGGGGCCCGGACTGAGCTGGCCAATCAATGTTTGAAAATATTAATATCAGCATGTCGGTGGGCCTCATTGTGCCACGCAAACATGCCGCTGGAAAAAAGTTATGCAAATTTTGCTGCGTTCACCTCCATCATCAGGAACTTGAAAAATATACGCATTGTTGGTTTTAGACCTACTAAAAACAAACCATTTCAGTACATCCAGAAACATATCATTATTTTCAACCGAGGTTTCACTAGTCGCCATCATAAGTAATAAAAAGTTATTTCACTGATCCAATTAGCAAATAGTAAAATGATAAATTATTTAAAATATTTTAAAGACTTCAGTATTTATATTTATTATTTATAAATTCGAAGTGCCTATTCGGACCCGGGTCCCAATAAACTCCGATTTTTATTCAGACCCCGTCCCAATAAAGTCTGATTGTTATTCGGACCCGTGGCAAATATGCACTTAGCGTAGCTATATATAAACTTTATTATTGTTTTTTGTTTATTTTATGATAATTGTTTGAATTGTATGATTTAATTGTTAGTCAATGGCTACGGTTCCGACTAAGCGGACTCTGTATTATTAATTTTTCGGGTTCCGTCTAAAAAAGTTTATATATAGCTAAGCTTAGTCCATATTCTCCACGGGTCCGAATAACAATCTGACATTATTGGGACCCGGGTCCGAATAGCCACAGCCTTATAAATTTACTCTATTTCAGCTATTTTGTTTATAATAAAACTGTCAAATACAGAAAACGACCATTTTGTTTTTAGTCTATTACAAATTCGCGGTCAAATAATATACAAAATGACGCATTCTATTTGTCGTCATAGCAAAAATTTATTTTAAATGATTGATACAATTATTCTATGAAATAAAACTGTTTTAACTTTATATTTAACAAAATAATATGCCATTAAAAACAAGATTTAAAACGAACACAAAAGGATTCCCCATTCAAGATTTATTGTGGTGATGTGCGTGCACGCTATCATTTAAATGCTGTTACTGTTGTGGAGTTCGTAAAACATGACAACAGTTCAAATTGTTGGCGGCAAACAATCAAACAAATTTGGAATTTTAAAGCTAAAAAAAAATTCTGCTGTAAAAAAAACAACATTTGGGAGCTGGAGCCGCCAGATTTTTTTGGCTCTGGCTCCAGCAAAAAGTAGCGGCTCCAGCTTCGCAAGCCTGCGATCAACCTCAACTGCAATTTCTTTTTTTAAATTTGCTGCTGTACAAGACAAATACTAACACAATAGCAGGGTTAAATGCTTATAGTATATACATAGATTTGAAACAATAGGGTTGTCACTAAAATTTCTTAATTCAATGTTCTGACCCTGAATGATACAATTAGTGAACATCTGCAGACGCATGACACATGGGTTTGAAACAATGTGTGAACTTTTTTTGGGACGGGGGGAAAATGGTGCTATGGTAAACCATAAGTAATATAATTTTTGAGGGGAGAGAAACTGCAAAGTGTGTCAAAAATGCGTCCGGTTGGGGAGAGGGGTTACAAATCAAGAAAAAACGAGTTAATAATAAGTAAGCAACTACTTTCCAGCGATACTTATATTTTTAAAAAGGAAAAGGCACATGAGATAGAAATCCAGTGTGTCTTTTTTTTTTGGGATGGAAAGGAGACAGGTATGATAGTGTAAGCAAGAATTACTATTGTGTAAGCAAGAATCACGTGGAGGCAAAGTGTGGCAAAATATGACAAGGATGGAGGGGAGAGGGATTGACACGTGTCATGAGTTGTTGATTTAAAAAAAAACTCACATCATTTGATTGAAACATGTCAAAAAAATGTTCTGTATAACTAATTCAATAGATATATACACTAATGCTTAATAGATGTGTTACAATTAATTATACCTCTATTGTTAATTAATGGCATGTTATGACAGACTTGGTTGAATAAAATATATGTATTTTTAGTGAGTGACTATTAGAAAGTGCGGTAATTTGAAATAAAAGGTTTAATTGTACATTAATTTTGATTAAAAAATGTAATTGAACAACAGTTTTTATAAAACACTGCACTGAAACATGTATACATTTTAGGTTTTTTCTATATAATGTGTCATTTATTAATATATTAATGAGATCAATAAACTGTTATGAATCTAAGATAGATTTTAAATCTTAGAAAAAGTCTTGTATTTTTCACTGCCATTTTCTGCCCTTTATCTTTGCGTTGTCACTAATCTAAATGAAGGAAGAATTAGCAAAAATAAAACTGTAGAAAACACAACTACAAAAACAAAAAATAAATTGTAGTACAAATCTTACTTCTAAGATAGATTTTAAATCTAAGAAAAAGTCTTGTTTTTTTCACTGCCATTTTCTGCCCTTTATCTTTGCGTTGTCACTAATCTAAATGAAGGAAGAATTAGCAAAAATAAAACTAGAAAACAGAACTAAAAAACCAAAAAAATAATTAATTGTAGTACAAATCTTACTTTTGATCGTAATTCTAATTCTTATTAATCAACATAAAAACTATATAAAATATATATCACAAGGATTATCATCTACACATAATTACAAAAAAGTGGTAAAATTTGAACCATCTATCTTTAAAGAAACTCAAGATGTGCATGTTTGAAGTTAAACATCTTGTCATAAATTACTTCTGATTTGACATGTTTTTTTTTTTTTATTTTGTGCTTCGGCTTTTTGCTTATTCAACCATTTAATTATAATCCTAGCGAAATCATAGTTAACATCTAACTTTTGAGCCCGTCCCAGGAAGTATCATACTTTCGTTTTTTTTTTTTTAAATCTTTGTAAACACTGAAACCGTCTAATGACCGATAATAAAGGAATTTGTGAAATTTTAAGAAAATATATTACAGTTCCGGCTGAAGCTCTACCGATAGCCAATTTATTTTTATCACAGGGACTTTTAACATGTGTTCCGATTGCACCATCTTGTCTGCTATTTTATTGCCATGAACACAATACATATCAATGATATTATCATAGATTTCCTTGTAAACTTGATTTTTAGTGTATGGACCTTTAGCCTGAGGGAGACACTACACCACATTTTTAGTGTACGGGCCACTAGTGGAAAAGCGTGCTGAAGGGATAACAAAGAAATATACGAAATACTGCAAAAAAAAAAAAAAAACTAGAACATGTGGCCTTTATTGCCGTATGAAATACTGTAATAGAAAACAACATTTGGCTTTTATTGCCATGAACACAATACGATATGAAAAGAAATAAAGAGATGTACGAAACACTGCAATTGAAAAGCTAAATTTCAGCAATGCGGACGCGCGGACTGACTGCGGACCAATGTTGTAAGATTCTGCGGACGCGGATCATTGATAGAAATCCGCGGACGGACGCTAAATTTCAAGATTCGCACACCTCTGGTTACAACGCATACACCGCACGATATAAAAACTACCTGCCGTGGGTACACGGGGTTACAACACATATACCGCACAATATGAAAACTACCCGAGGGAGACACACGGGTTAGGCAAATATGTATTTAAGGATTAGACCATAGCTATATAGATGTGGATTAGAATGAAAACACGGCGACTTCACGCCTTTTTTTTCTGTTCCGGTAATTGGTAAAGTTTTGATAAATGACATTTTTTTTAAAGCCGCGCATGGCTCATTTTACTCCTACTGAATTTAGTGATTGTTGGAAAGGAATGTTGAATGTTATATTGCTGGGGCTTTGGATAGAGAATGTCATTAATTTAGTTATCAGTCAATCCAATGGGGAAAATAAAATGTTTGGACGGACCAAAAACTCGAGGCAGATTACGTGTATACAGAAACATTAAGGGCAGGCTGGGCAACTCGTCCATTAGTCACGAAATAAAAACCTCAGTTTGTGATCAACACATTTAAGTTTATTTGCATGTTGCTTTTTTTAAACGATTATGTTTGCAAATTTAAAGTCCTCATAATTCATGCTTAACACATTCTAATTTAAAAGAAAATGAAGCAAATAAAATGGGCATTAGGGGCATCTAGCTTGAGGTGACTGGGACTTCTAGTAAATGCCTGAAGAGTAGCATGCCCTTAGTGTAAGGCAATTAAATCCACATAGTTTTCTTTTGAACAGGTCTGTCAATACAAATCTTATTTTAATTGAAATGTAAATTTTAAAATAACGTTTTTTATAATAATACTTAATATTATTTTTTTAAAGTGTGAAATAAAGAAACACTACAAAAGTATAAATATCGCCAACAAACAAAATGACAAAACAGGATAATGAAAAGTAAATCATTTCCCCACACACACACCCTATGTAGTCTTTGATTAACGTGTACTAACCACAACGCTACACATAGTCAAACAAGTGTTTAAGTACAGTGGTATCTCGACATACGAATGTCCATACATATGAGATGTTGTTTTTTTTAGGTATGAGACGTCAAGAGGACGCCGTTTTGATTTTAAATACAAGAAAAAATGTGATGCAAGCGGGTGTACAGTACTCTATCAAATTCGTTTTGAACCATGGGTCCAAAGAAAATGAGTGGAAAGGTCAGAGTTCAGAAGAAGCGTGAAATCATAGAAAAACATGAGCAAGATGTGTGAATGACTGACGGTGAGGCAGTACGGGCGTAGTACTTCGACAATATGTACTGTGCTTAAACAGAAGGGAATTACACCAACTAAGGGCGTCACAATAATTTCTAAGCTCCCGTTTATCTCCTCCACCCTACTTCTCGCCAGCATTTCCCGTAAGATCAAGTCGGATAATTTCCAAATATAATTCCATTAAAAAATAAATTACAACATTTTACCCCCCCCCCCTTTTTTCCGAATTGTTTTTAAAGTGGGAAATCTTAATTTGAAATATCTACGGTAAGATTAGAAGATACACAGATCTGCCATAAGGATTTCTAACGCCTTTATAGCTTCAGGAGTAAGAGTTGACTCCGTGAACTTTTTCAATCACTTGCAACCAGGGCCGCTTTATCCTATAGGCACAGTAGGCACTGTGTATTGGGCCTACGGACTTTTCAAGGACCCACGAAAGCCAGAACATAAAGTGAAAACAAGTGCATTCTTGAAAAATATTAAAAAATGAAATCGGGGAGGGCCTACGACTTTGAAAGTGCCTAGGGCCTACGATGACCTTAAAATGGCCCTGCTTGCAACAGAAAGTGCCCAGTATCTTATGAATTTATGAATGGGTCTAACCCTGCAATGTAAATACAATAACTAAGTATCTTAGCAAGAACATTTTTAATACTTTTAAAATAAGTTAAAGATTATATGTACAAACCCATCTAAATATATATCGCTAGTATTTAAAAAAGTCGTTGCAAACATTATTCACCACTACCACTTGATAATCCCCACTGCTACTGTTACCTTTGGGGGCGTATGAGTGCACGGTAAAACGCTCGGCTGTCGACCTTAGTGCCCCTGGTTCGATCTACGGTGAATCCAATGGCAATACCGAACCTAGGAAATTGGGGGCTCGTAGACATGGCCTATTTGGGGGCCCTTGCATTTTGACATTCGACATGACATGAGATAATGCACTTACTATTTAATGTTAACAAATATTTGGGCCCCCTCAAGTTGGGGCCCGGGGGCAACTTTAGAACTTAGACCCCCCTTCCCCCGACCATAGGTACCTCCAATGGATATTTCAGATCATGGTGAAAGTTCCCTCTATATCTCCAGTGGTGTCTCCATGGCCATTGCACTATCGGCTCTGGTGGGGAAGAAGAGCACCATAAAAAACCGTCCCATTAGTGGTTTATAGGATCTAAGGGATTTCATCTCATCCTTACAGGGACCTCACACACTAGACCCAGGATAGACTATGTTGCCATCAACATTCAGTTTGTTATTGACAATTGAGAGAATATAATAAGAAAATTTGGCACTGAGGAAAACCTAGGCTCACTATAGGAGTTTTTTAGTTCTTGTTTTTTTAATCGTGGATTCACTCATTATCAAGTCTCGAATGGAATGTCTTTCTAATGACACTCCCAGTTTACTAGCCATCTCTCCAGTCACATTCAAAAAAGGCATCAGTAGAGAAAAACTTAATGGTAAACCACTTTTTATTACCATGCCAATTATGGAGTGGTTGAACTTTTTTGAGGTCATGGTCCTCAGATTTGTTGTTGCTTGCAAAAACTGGCTGCCTGTTGGTACTAGGCGCTTCATTTTTTTCATTTCTCCAGCTTGGTATTTTTTTCCAACATTCCAAAAATGTATCTATGATTTTGCTGTTTTTTGACGTTAGTTTGGTCTTACACGGCTCACTACGAACTTAAGACTTTACACATGAAGAATTGTTTGTCTTCTGTATGAAGAATCGTTAGTCTTCTGTAGGATCAAAATATTGAAATACTGCTGATTTTGCATGTCAATATGGCGTTCAAGTTTGTTTCCCCATGAATTAATTATTTGATGATCAATAGAGCGTGAAGGAACTTAAAACATTTACTTGACTTTATTTTTATTATGATTAATGAAACGTTTCGTAACGGCACTGCACTTGATTATCGTAACGGCACTGCACTTGATTATCGTAACGGCACTGCACTTGATTATCGCGTCCCCAATAGTGTCCGTTACGAGATGATTTATATACGGTTACCAGAAGAATGCCGATATATTCACCCCCCACCCCCACACACACACTTAGTTAACTGGTCAAGGGATGGGCGGACAGATTGAAACGGCGGTGGACGAAAGACTAAGTTTGTGAAAACATGACCTTTTATTAAACTAGTTGATTGAGTGATCGTTTATACGACAAGAATAATACTTGAATATACTTCCTAGATATGAAAATTTAATTAGTGTTTACTTACACTAAACTTAATGATAAAGACATTTTTTCCAACCGGATCCGGATTAATATTCCGGATTTTGGTACTTTGTAGATACCGGTAAATCTGAGGGGTTGGATGCCTTCTGAACAGTTAGCCTAAATGGCTAAATGACATTGGCTGATTAGAAGTTGGAAGTGAAGAACTATTGTAGTGCATTAATTGTTTTGAATCTGAGGAGAAAGTCAGACTCATCATCTGAGTTCATGTCGTCTTGTCATTTGCTCATTGGATGATGGATGCTTATTGCTTATTGTTATTGTTCAAATGTTCATAGTTTATGATGTTTATTGAAATGGATAATTAATTGGAAAAAACAAATAACAAGATTGAATGGAATTGAGATTTGAGAATAAAAAGTCTGTATTTCTGTACTTTACAAGTTTGAAAATTAAAATACAAATTTTAATGAATTCAATTGGCATTTGACAAAGCCATTATTCAAGCCTAAAGAAGTAAGAATAAGATGTTGATAACTAACTAATAACTATTAGTTTGTTAACAGTGTTAAGTTACTCCAAGTCCACTGCCAAATAATGTACACATTCCAGTGATGCCACAAAATCACAGCTGAGCGCCGTGGGACGCGGCTACGTCATACCGTCGTTTAAACCAAAGAGCACAGATCATAGCGCAAGCGAGACTCGCCGAAGATGTCTTGGTGACATAGAGATCACCAAAGACCTTTAAATTTATACTAGACCGCTAACGTAATGGGCTAGAGTCTGGTATGTTCAAAACATTAAACAAGCTCAACGCTCGAAACAATCGAATAATGTATCGTGATCGTGTGGAATTCGGGAAAGAGAATTACTTTTTATTTCAGATTATGATCCGGTGAGTCACAAAATCTGGCAAATTCCGAAATCCGGTATATTTCGGATTCCGGAATCTGGTTTTTCCGGATACATGTAAATCCGGCGGAACCGGATTTCACCGGATAGTGCGAAATTCCGGACAGGATTCCGGCACACCCCTAAAAAGGACCTCGTAACATAATTCTTAAGGGCTTATATCATGGGCACTACCGATGCACGGGTCGTGCGGGTCCGGACCCTACCAAAAATCAAGCCACTGGTTTTCGACCCTACCAAAATTTGGGGGCAGACATACCAATTTTCATCTTCCCTAATATAGATCAAAAGAGAGATGGTTAGATGGATAGATTAGTTGATTAATTGATTGTAATTGACTGATAGATTGATTGACAAAGTAATAAACAAAGAAGGCTACTGCTCATCAGTATAGTAAAAAGTTGTCAATTTTTTTTCTATACTCGGGGAGAGGTGGGAGGGGGGGGGGACTCAGTTCAGTGTACGAGCAGGGCTCGATTTAAGAAAAAACCAGTGTCGGGGATGAACAAATTTTTCTGCAGAGCCGGGGATAAATGTCTATGGTTTCATCCCCGGCAGGGATATATTAGGTCAAGCAGAGCCGGGGATGACAGTTCTCAGTGCCGGGGATATCCCCGGCATCCCCGGCGGTAAATCGAGCCAAACAACAATTGATTGACAACACACATTCTATATATACAGACGAAGAACAAAACATGAACCGGAACGTTAATTATAGGGCTGCAATATGATACAACACAATACTGCGTGTACAGTATTGTACAGACAGTGGGTCGCAGTTACTAGTTAAGTGGGTCACGACAAACTTAAAATTTATAATCAAATAATCACGAGACTATATTATTACAACTCTATTTCCCAATCTGCCACAAAACTAAATGTTTGTTGAAAATAAAAAAAAAAGCTTTAATGAGAAATGCACTAAAAGTACCTATATATCATAAATATATTTATATAAATTATCATTACTAAAATTATAAGTGTGGGTTCCCATCTAGATATTTATTAATTTATTATTACTTATCAAATGCTAATTCATAAAATCGAAATTATTACAATTGGGTTCTGTCATGCAGAATCTTTATGTAAGCTAAATTTAAGACGTCCCATCATTTATAACAGGTCCAAAAATAAGGTACAAAATTTAAGGACACACAAACTCATACGAAGGGAAACTAATTATGAGCATGTAAATGCGTAGAAAGAATGTATAATATCATTGTTTCTTTTTATCTCCCTCTCCCTCCCTCTCCCCCCCCCTCTCTCTCTCTCTCTCTCTCTCTCTCTCTCTCGCTCTCTCATTCATGAGTTTTTCTTTGAAGGTGGGTCGGGTCGTAAAAGCAAAATAGTTTTTTTGTGTGGATCTTGAGTACTTAACAGTTGTTTTAGGGGGTAGGCAATCGTACATTTTGAGAACTACTGGTATAGTAGAAAGCTTCTAGTGGTGAGGACATATAGATAGATTAAATGCTTCAATGCTGCTTACAACTGTTAACAAAAATATAATTATGTTATATTTGTGTCAACCTACATTTAATTAGTTTGCGACCGACCATTGACTACTGACCGCAGTTTTGGGAACCACTTGTTTACAGCCCCGTATCGTACAGCAGGGGTCAGGCAATAGCGGGGGCGGGGGGGCAGGTAATACATTTTACTAAGTAGAATAAATAAGCAGAGGTGGCCAGACAAAACGCGGGAAGGGGGGGCCCTGTCACCCCGCAAGCTACGGGCCTGCTTGTTTAACGATGAGGCCTACACCACTAAACTGACTCCATATCACTCATAACGTTATAACGCCATGTCACATCATATAGTGTCGGTATTACTGTTGAATGCGCGGGACCCAAAGTCGTTACTAAATATATCGTACCTAAACTCTCAAACAGGGGCCTACAACTCTCATCCTAGTTGCCATCTCTCAAGGCCCCTTACAGCTTCGGTTTTACATCCATAATTTATTATTTTTGTTCGTAAACCTAATCACCTACCTCCTTCCTCAAAGTCAAGTACAATCAGTCCCCGACAACATTCATCCACATCCTTGTTTGACACGGGTAGGACACGTTTTTACCAGGAAACTGTTTTCTAATGGACGAAATTCGTGGAAACAGCTCTCACTGGGATATCCGTTATCGACCGCCTGAGTGTCCAACACAGAATGTTGTTTACGTTTCGCTTGTTTCTGTTGGTATATATATATATATATATATATATATATATATATATATATATATATATATATATATATATTAAAGAAGTAAAGAAATATTTCTCCGATACAAAATGGCGGGTACAAGCTGAGACGGATTTTACCATCTCTTTTTATTAACCCTTTCGATGCTAAATACTCTAAATCTGATGTCTTGCCCAGTGCTAACCTCCGAAATGCAAAACTTTCTACCTGTGCTGAGTTATTTTTCGGACATTTCTTTATAAAATAAGCAGCCACTGCTTGAACAAAACAAATACCCATAAATAGCAATGACCTTAATCAAGCAATCACGCAGTAACTCATACACATCAGTACATCAAACTTAGCTGTAACAATAGATATATGGCTGTAACAATGTACATCAAATTAATTAAAGTTTCCTTTTTCGTTGCGATGATCGTAAATAATACCTTAAGATCAGTGGCGCAGACCAAATCATTAATACATATTTTACTATAAAAATATACTATAAAACACTCATATATCTTTTTTTTGGGCCCCCCCCCCCCCCCCTTTGCGGGTGGTTGCGCGGCTGGGACATTTATTTAGATAAAAAGATATAAATTGTTTATCTTTTTTAAAATTATTAAAAATAAAAAAAAAAATACAGTATTTTAATGCAAAATAGATTTAATAATGTTTTTTTTTTAGTAAAATACTTCAAAATATGGTGGGACACACAAAGGTAATTCATATGCCTTGTAAACGTTGCTCGATTCTCTGCAAGTACTCTGTTTCAGTGGCGTCACTATGAACGTGCGGGCGCACCGGGTGACACCATTTTAGCGGTGACACCAAAATGATCAGCTCTAAATTTCATAGTCGAAAAAACTCGGTATAGTCGGTTTTATAACCGATCTTAGCCAAAAAAACGAGCAATAGCCTAGGGTGCAACCATGCAGAGCAGTAGCACAGGGTGCCAACATGTAGAGCAGTAGCACAGTGTGCCAACATGCAGAGCAGTAGAACATGGCGCCACCATGCAGAGCGTCTGAATCTTAGTTAAATGAATACAATTCAAAGCTGCTCGGATCAATCTAGAATTTTTTTGCAAACGTTCTAAAAAAAAAAGGACGCAAGTAGTCACGTGGTTTCATGAAATTGGAGACGTACTTTACAAACTCAGTTTAATGAAAATAATATACATCTTTCTGAAATACAGTCAGTCATACTATCGTTTTTATCGCTAAGGTATTTTAAAGTAAATTCTTTCAGGTCTAGTGCAGGAAAATTCGAAATATGTACCATTGATCATGGTGGAATTCTTGAGGGGGAGGGGGTGACACCCTGAATTTTCCGCACCGGGTGACCAGTGCCGCCGATAGGGGGCAGGGGGGGGCAAATTCCCAGGGGCCCGGCGAGTTTTAGGGCTCGGACTGAGCTGGCCAATCAAATTTTGAAAATATTATTATCAGAACGGGGGGGGGGGGGTCCGTGACAGCCCTGCCCAGGGGCCCGAAATTTCTGTCGATGGGCCTGCGGGTGACACCAAACATAGTGACGCCACTGGTTTATTTAATTAACATAACACAGCTTCTTGTAAACTCCTTTTTGTTATGAGGTTTTGGCTGAACAGTTGAGGAAAAGGTTTCTGGACTATTAGCCTTACACCGCTGGTCCATCGGTCGGTTAAATGTTTAGCGATTCTCTAATCAGATCCAGGCTGATCCAGCCTATTCATGACATCTGTGGTTGACAAATACATACTTTCTCAAACCATCGGTCAGCAGTTAAATTCACTTACTGCTAAATAAGATGCCAGCTCTAATGTGTTGCAGCGAATATATTTATAAATTTAGATATAACCTGTTCATAGAATTGGGTTATTTACTGATTTTTTTCTCGCAACTCTGAAATAACAGCATATGGGTCAAATTGAACGCATTTGGGTATTTGCGTTAAAACATTTGATTGCGTAATTTTTTAACACATTA
>JAGDYQ010000090.1:1407650-1422310 GCA_021962125.1 Bulinus truncatus | reverse complement strand
TGTGAAAATTTCAAAGATTGATAGAAGATTGAACAAATTGTCTCAATGGCAGATCAAAAGTTAATAAATTAACATTAAATTTAAAATAAGTAAAATTGCCAATAAGGGTAGAGTTGTCTCTCGGTCTAGTATGATGCATCTAGCAATGTTACAAAAGTTTCAATATTGTACATTCGTTGACTTTATGATTTTTAAAAAATATATAATAACAAAACTAATGTAATTTTTTTTATATTATAATAGTTCCGTAAAAAAATCAATATTAGATTGAGTTATTCAACAAACTGGTAGAATTATCTAACTTGTGAAACTGACTGGCAAAAAGGGATAATTGTGTTGTGAAGTACTTGAGTTTCTTACTGCTGGCCACTGCCACATACATCCAGTCTGTGATTACTGAGGGGATCCCAACATTCTCTACTTAGTCATAATTATCTACATCAGTCGGCGAATGACAAAATATTATGGTTGCTGCTGATGTACCTGTATCATTGATTCATGTGTCAGTGCTGCTTGTTCCACATGGCTGAACACGCTGACTTGTGGCGCCCCCCCCCCTGAAATTACACCCCGAAAAAAAAAAGTCTGAATCTGATTTTTTTTTGGTTCTCTAGGGGAGACAAAAAAGATGTGGTTGTCTCAATGTGGTGAGACAGTGTAAGCCTCCAGCTGTTTGAGACAGTGCAGTAGAAGTACAATGTTGGTAGGTTACATGTAAGCAATGGTTGCCCCCTGCACCGTTCTCTTAATTTGCGTGGATTTCTTTGAATGAGAAACTTATCTCATTGGCCAAAGTAGAGAGAAATCAATGCATCGTGATTCTTTAGATTTAACAAGTTGTCACTTGGTTGTCACTTGTTCACCCCATGACCAATGTATGATGGTAGTCCATGTCAACATTGTCTGTTATTAATGTTTTCCTTATACCTGTTGTACATTCAATGAATGTCAGCCAAATCCAATGCAGGTAGAGAAAATTCAAATAATACCGATACTAAGTTTTAACTATACCGACATTGACATCTGGATGAATCTAGTTTACCTGTATCCAGACATTGACATCTTGATGAATCTAGTTTACCTGTATCCAGACATTGACATCTTGATGAATCTAGTTTACCTGTATCCAGAAATTGACATCTTGATGAATCTAGTTTACCTGTATCCAGAAATTGACTTCTGGATGAATCTAAGTTACCTGTATCCAGACATTGACATATGTATGAATCTAGTTTACCTGTATCCAGACATTGACATCTGGGTGAATCTAGTTTACCCGTATCCAAACATTGACATCTGGATAAATCTAGTTTACCTGTATCCAAACATTGACATCTGGATAAATCTAGTTTACCTGTATCCAAACATTGACATCTGGATAAATCTAGTTTACCTGTATTCCGACATTGACATCTGGATGAATCTAGTTTACCTTATCCAGACATTGACATCTGGATGAATCTAGTTTACCTGTATCCCGACATTGACAGCTGGATGAATCTAGTTTACCTGTATCCAGACATTGACATCTGGATGAATCTAGTTTACCTGTATTCCGACATTGACATCTGGATGAATCTAGTTTACCTGTATCCAGACATTGACATCTGGATGAATCTAGTTTACCTGTATCCAGACATTGACATCTGGATGAATCTAGTTTACCTGTATCCCGACATTGACATCTGGATAAATCTAGTTTACCTGTATCCCGACATTGACATCTGGATGAATCTAGTTTACCTGTATCCCGACATTGACATCTGGATAAATCTAGTTTACCTGTATCCCGACATTGACATCTGGATGAATCTAGTTTACCTGTATCCAGACATTGACATATGTATGAATCTAGTTTACCTGTATCCAGACATTGACATCTGGGTGAATCTAGTTTACCCGTATCCAAACATTGACATCTGGATAAATCTAGTTTACCTGTATCCAAACATTAACATCTGGATAAATCTAGTTTACCTGTATCCAAACATTGACATCTGGATAAATCTAGTTTACCTGTATTCCGACATTGACATCTGGATGAATCTAGTTTACCTGTATTCCGACATTGACATCTGGATGAATCTAGTTTACCTTATCCAGACATTGACATCTGGATGAATCTAGTTTACCTGTATCCCGAAATTGACAGCTGGATGAATCTAGTTTACCTGTATCCAGACATTGACATATGTATGAATCTAGTTTACCTGTATCCAGACATTGACATCTGGATGAATCTAGTTTACCTGTATCCCGACATTGACATCTGGATGAATCTAGTTTATCTGTATCCCGACATTGACATCTGGATGAATCTAGTTTACATGTATCCAAACATTGACATCTGGATAAATCTAGTTTACCTGTATCCCGACATTGACATCTGGATGAATCTAGTTTACCTGTATCCCGACATTGACATCTGGATAAATCTAGTTTACCTGTATCCCGACATTGACATCTGGATGAATCTAGTTTACCTGTATCCCGACATTGACATCTGGATGAATCTAGTTTACCTGTATCCCGACATTGACATCTGGATGAATCTAGTTTACCTGTATCCCGACATTGACATCTGGATAAATCTAGTTTACCTGTATCCCGACATTGACATCTGGATGAATCTAGTTTACCTGTATCCCGACATTGACATCTGGATAAATCTAGTTTACCTGTATCCCGACATTGACATCTGGATGAATCTAGTTTACCTGTATCCAGACATTGACATCTGGATGAATCTAGTTTACCTGTATCCCGACATTGACATCTGGATGAATCTAGTTTACCTGTATCCAAACATTGACATCTGGATAAACCTAGTTTACCTGTATCCAGAAATTGACTTCTGGATGAATCTAAGTTACCTGTATCCAGACATTGACATATGTATGAATCTAGTTTACCTTTATCCAGATGGCAGTATAGACCCATTTTAAAATGAGTGCATTCAATCAGTTTAATGCTTCAATCAACACTCGTCATTGTTTGGTAGATTTTAAGAGTGCAGTTGCTAGGATCTACAGACCGGATATATTCCCTTTGATATTGTGAGATAAAAATAATAGATACTAGATAATAGATACTAGTTAACAGATATATCGCGAGTAGGATAAAAACCAGCAATGGTAGACCAATTGACGGAAGACTTGGTGGGGAGAAAACAATAGACTAGTAAAACACCAAAGAAGTAGAGCGGGGGTGACGTCCGACAGTCAATGAGAATTAGGTGAAGACCGTCAGAGTGGATAGAATAGAAAGGACAATATGGAAATAGATTGTGTCGTAATTAGAGTAATTAAGGTGCGAACGTTATGAGAATAAATACGGCTGGAGTTTAGACAGAGTTTAGAAAAAGAGTTAAGAAAAGCAGTTTAGGTAGCTAAGAGTTGAGTTGAGAGAAGGAAAGTAGTTATTGAGAAGAGGTAGTTGAGAGTAGAGAGTAGAGGTGAGAGAAGGAAAGTAGTTATTGCGAAGAGGTAGTTGAGAGTAGAGAGTAGAGTTGAGAGAAGGAAAGCAGTTAATAAGAAGAGGTAGTTGAGAGTAGAGGGTAGAGTTAAGAGAAGGAAAGTAGTTAATAAGAAGAGGTAGTTGAGAGTAGAGGGTAGAGTTAAGAGAAGGAAAGTAGTTAATAAGAAGAGGTAGTTGAGAGTAGAGAGTAGAGCTGAGAGAAGGAAAGTAGTTATTGAGAAGAGGTAGTTGAGAGTCGAGAGTAGAGTTGAGAGAAGGAGGCTTAGAATATTTGGTTTGTCAGAGTAAAGGCAGAGTGATATTTCATTTATTGAATTATTGAGGACATAAATCGTTATATTAACAATGTAACTCGCTCGGTTGGTTCTTCCGAGTTGTGTTTAACACATAAAAACAATAATTAAGAGGCATTCAGTAACATAACTGAGGCGGGCAGTAACATAACTGAGGCAGGCAGTAACAACTGTAACAGCAGGGCGGGGTCGGGGGTTGGGGGCAAAGTAACTGTTGTGGGCCATCAAAGCACCAGATTTACTACAAATTAATCCAAGTGAAGGTCTTTGTCAGTGTTTTACTAGACGATATCCTAGCTATGAATGGCTTCACTCCAAGTCTGTTACGTGTTGTCTTGCTTCCATGAGTTTTGCAAACTGACTAGTGTCTTTGTTACATTGTATGTTGACTACTCAAATACCCCAATACACCTCTCTCTCTCTCTCTCTCTCTCTCTCTCTCTCTCTCTCTCTCTCTCTCTCTCTCTCTCTCTCTCTGTCTTCCTCTCTCTTTGAACTCTCAGTTTAACTGCTGGCTGAGATTGTCTTAAAGCCCGTGGAATCAAACCCCCTGAGTTAATTAGCATAAAGGAACTGCCATATAGGCCAGTGGAGAGCAGCCTACCAGACTGATCCACCTACCAGACTGATCCACCTACCAGACTGATCCACCTACCAGACTGACCCACCTACCAGACTGACCCACCTACCAGACTGATCCACCTACCAGACTGATCCACCTACCAGACTGACCCACCTACCAGACTGATCCACCTACCAGACTGACCCACCTACCAGACTGATCCACCTACCAGACTGATCCACCTACCAGACTGATCCACCTACCAGACTGATCCACCTACTGGTCCGCCAAATCGCGGTGCTCAAATAGAGCCTGTTGCACGGTCCACTCAACTGCTCTGCAGCGGAGAAAAAGGGAATCAACATTGAGCCTCAACCTCCCAAAGTACGCACCAATAGGGTAGTGCCCAGTATGAAACTGCACAATAAGTGCTCGACTCTCCTAAGCCCCAAACCACGGGTCAGCTTTGGACGGCCGTTCCAATCGACGGCCAACATTTCTACTCAATCGTCCCAACCTGCAGAAATGATGAATCGAAATTTTATGAAGAATAATGTTCTCACTGGATAAATTTAGCGTCAGGGCCGTTATTAAGATATTGGGGTCCCCCTGGGCAAAGCTACATTTAGGGGCCCTTGTCTAATGTTAATTGGGGTCCTTAGACGTAAGGCTGCCTTATGTAAATATTGGGCCCGTTATAATATTTGAAAATCGGGGCTCCTTATGATGAACACAAATGTTGACCTGGAGCCCTTGACCAGGGCTTATATGGGCCCCCTTAGCAGTGAAGGCCCTTAGATGTCGCCTAGTTTGCAGAAGCAGAAGAATGGCACACCCTCTCCCCAAGGATCAGTGCTTGTTTTTCCTGATAGAGAATAAATCATCTATAATAATTCAAAATCATGAGATCGCCAGAACCGCCTAAAACTGGTGAGGGAGGGACCCGCCAGTCCGCCATCTTACCAAAACGACACCTTCTGCTAGTTTGACTATTCATAAGTACATTTTGTTCAGCGCCTCCTGGCCTGCAGAGCCACACCTATCCTTTCAGTCGCCCCCCCCCTCCCAGACAGACGTCATGTCCTTACTTAGCAAAAGTGAGACTGCGAACACCCTGATGATGAGCATCAAGGGAAGTAAACCATTGTACATAACCCGTGGATCAGACGAATGTGTCCAAAATTACATAGAGCGTAAGGAAATGGAGATGGATTGGTCAATCATTCAGTATTTACTCAGCTTTAATTTATGTACATCATATGTTGTAAATATGACATAAATAACAAAAGTCTGCACTTGGCATTTTCATGCTGAAATCTTCAACGTGTTGATTTAAAAACAGGTATCAAGAGCTGCAAAGTATAGATTTATCTTGGGAATTTTTTCTGTGTCCTAGTCTGTAGCACCACTACTCTCTACAGCCCTTATAGTGTTCTGGCCTGTAACACCACTACTCTCTACAGTTCATGTCGTGTTCTGGCCTACCACTACTCTCTACAGTCTATGTAGTGTTCTGGCCTGTAGCACCACTACTCTCTACAGCCCATGCCGTGTTCTGGCCTGTAGCACCACTACTCTCCACAGCCCATGTAGTGTTCTGGCCTGTAGCACCACTACTCTCTACAGCCCATGTAGTGTTATAGCCTGTAGCACCACTACTCTCTACAGACCATGTAGTGTTCTGGCCTGTAGCACCACTACTCTCTACAGACCATGTAGCGTTCTGGCCTGTAGCACCGTTACTCTTTACTGCCCATGTAGTGTTCTGGCCTGTAGCACCACTACTCTCTACAGCCCATGTAGTGTTCTGGCCTGTAGCACCACTACCCTCTACAGCCCATGTAGTGTTTTTTATTCATTAAATTAAAATAATATTTGTTGCTTCTTAAATATGAAACAAAATATCGGAATCTCCATCTATCAGTATTACGTAAGTCATTATTAAGTTAACACCGTAAGACTATTTTTCTGCTCAAGTTTAAGCGGGAAAAAAACAGAATTAATTTGTTGTCAGTTTCACGTAAGACATTCAATAAGTCTGTGATTCTCTGACAATGGATTATTCCCCCTCCCCGGTTCATCTCCCGATATCAGATTTGAAAATCGGCTCTCCAGACTTAGCCAGTGGTTAACGCCCCTTGATACTCCTCCTAAAATCCGGTCCGTGTCTCGCTCACACTCGGCCGTCTGTTGTGTGTCACTGTGACCCTTTGTCTTGACAAACTTTGATTTCCATAAAGATTGTTGTTGTCCTACCCGATGGCTGTTGAAAATGAAGTGGTCATGAAGTGGTCAGCTCTTGTGTTCACAGGGGTAGGGGGGGGAGACAACGGAAGTTTCTCCACTACAGGAAAAGTTTGGGAAGCTGCCCAGACATGGACATTCATTAAGTCTAGAAATGTAGAGAAAGAGGGGAGGTGGTGGTTGGGAGGTGACCGCGACTAGTAACAAAGATTTCCAAACAAACACCATCATCACAGAATCTTGAACATTCTCTTTTGTTTTGCTCGGTGCTGGAACAATGACACACCCACCCAGTATCAGGAACACAGGCCGTCCAGAAGTTCACAAGTACAGTTACCTCAGGGCATATAGTCTAGCTCGTGGACGGAATACTTTGTGAGGAGCCAGATAGGATCAGTACCAGGGACATGAGCCGTTACAGAGAGAGAGAGAGAGAGAGAGAAGACTGGTGCCGAAACCTTCTTGTGACCATATTTCTCCCTGTGGCTTGCAAACATGTTGTGTCTGGGGGGGGGGGGGGAGACATCTCCAATTTCATAAACCGGACCACCCTCGGTATACACACACAAAATATAAATGTGTTACTCTCCATCATTACGTATCGTTGATGAATTAAATGTGTACAATAGTCTCTTAAATAAATGCTCTTCACTAACCCACTCAGATGTTATCAGCAATTTCAAACCCAAGACATGTACGTACGAACAGCCTTGTTGAAAACAATCTTCTTCCTTTGGGCTTTACAGCCTATTTAAGGCTCTGGCCTGGTTGGAAAAAAATACTTTATAGTATTACATTAGAATGTCGCCTAACAGGCTCTCGGATATCTAGTATATTTATTTAAGAGTTAATTAAATCTTTCGTTCCAATAGCTATTGAACACTGAGCTATGGTGAGGGGTAAAGATGGTCGCAACAAAAACTGTCCCTTAAGGAATTCACTACATCATGAGACAGCAATGTCGTCTATAATTCCACTACTGACTTGGTGACTTATCTAAACACTGTTCAGGTCTATTGTATTTTTTATGGTATTTAATTAACTAGGTCATTGGATAGTGGAAGCACCATGGATGGATATAGTTAGCCAGGTCACAGGATCCCAACAACAACAGCGCCAACCAGGCTTGCGGAGCCGCAAAATTTTTTCCGGCTACGGCTCCCACAAATTTGACGGCTCCGGCACGGCTCCGGCTCCCTATTAAGATAGTATCACACGAGACAAACATTTATTGTAATTGCGCCACGCAAACATGCCGCTGATAAAAAGTTATGCAGGAACTTGAAAAATATACGCATGTCGGTTTAATTAAAAACAAACCATTTCAGTGCATCCAGAATCATATCATTATTTTCGACCGAGGTTTCACTAGTTGTCATTTTCATAAGTAATAAAAGTTATTTCAATAATCAAATTAGCAAATAGTAAAATGATACATTATTTAAAATATTTTAAAGACTTCAGTATTTATATTTATTATTTATAAATTCGAAGTGACACTTCGGACCCGGGTACCAAAAAACTCTGATTTTTATTCGGACCCCGTCCAAATAAAGTTTCATTGTTACTCGAACCCGTGGCAAATATGCACTTAGCTTAGCTATAAATAAACTTTATTATTGTTTTTTGTTTATTTTGTTTCTAATTGTTTGATTTAATCGTTACTCAGTGTATAGGGTTTCACTAAGCGGGCTCTGTATTATTATTTTTTCGGGTTCCGTCTAATAAAGTTTAAATATAGCTAAGCTTAGTGCATATTTGCCACGGGACCGAATAACAATCGGATTTTATTGGAACCCGGGTGCGAATAGCCACAGCCTTATAAATTTATCTACTCTATTTCAGATATTCTGTTTATAATATAATTGTTAAATACAGAAAGCGACCATTTTGTTTTTAGTCTATTACAAATTCACGGTCAAATAATAATACGATAGGACGGGTTCTATTTGTCGTCGTAGTAAAAATTTATTTTTAAATGATTGATTAAATTATTCTATGAAATAAAACTGTTTTAACTTTATATATAACAAAATAACATGCCATTAAAAAAATTTCGGAGGGTAAACAAGATTTAAAACGAACACAAAATGATTCCCCATTAAAGATTTCTTGTGGTGATGTGCGTGCAGCTATCATTTAAATGCTGTTACTGTTGTGGCGTTCGTAAAAATGACATTTCAAATTGTAGGAGGCAAACCATCAAACAAATTTGCAATTTTAAAGCTAAAAAAAAAACTGCTGTAAAAAAAACATTTGGGAGCCGTGGAGCCGCCAGATTTTTTTGGCTCCGGCTCCAGCAAAAAGTAGCGGCTCCCGGCTCTGCAAGCCTGGCGCCAACTAGTCACTACAATTTATGCAGTGTCTGTTAGATGAATGTACGGACTAGTTCTGCAGGGTCTGTACAATGGATATACTGACTAGTTCTGCCGGGTCTGTAAAATGAATGTACGGACTAGTTCTGCAGGGTCTTACAATGTATGTACGGACTAGTTCGGCAGGGTCTGTACAATAAATGTAATGAATAGTTCTGCAGGGTCTGTACAATGAATGTAAGGACTAGTTCTGCAGGGTCTGCACAATGAATGTACGGACTAGTTCTGCAGGGTCTGTAAAATGAATATACGTACTAGTTCTGCAGGGTCTGTACAATGGATGTACGGACTAGTTCTGCAGGGTCTGTACAATGAATGTAAGGACTATTCTGCAGGGTCTGTACAATAAATGTAATGACTAGTTCTGCGGGGTCTGTAAAATGAATGTACGGACTAGTTCTGCAGGGTCTGTACAATGGATGTACTGACTAGTTCTGCAGGGTCTGTAAAATGAATGTACGGACTAGTTCTGCAAGGTCTGTAAAATGAATTTACGGACTAGTTCTGCAGGGTCTGTAAAATGAATGTACGGACTAGTTCTGCATGGTCTTACAATGTATGTACGGACTAGTTATGCAGGGTCTGTACAATAAATAAAATGACTAGTTCTGCAGGGTCTGTACAATGAATGTACGGACTAGTTCTGCAGGGTCTGTAAAACGAATGTACGGACTAGTTCTGCAGGGTCTTACAATGTATGTTCGGACTAGTTCTGCAGGGTCTGTACAATGGATGTACGGACTAGTTCTGCAGAGTCTGTAAAATGAATGTACGGACTAGTTCTTCAGGGTCTGTAAAATGAATGTAAGGTATGTTCTGCAGGGTCTGTAAAATGAATGTACGGACTAGTTCTGCAGGGTCTGTACAATGGATGTACGGACTATTTCGGCAGGGTCTATAAAATGAATGTACGGACTAGTTCTTCAGGGTCTGTAAAATGGATGTAAGGACTAGTTCTGCAGGGTCTGTGAAATGAATGTACGGACTAGTTCTGCAGGGTCTATAAAATGAATGTACGGACTAGTTCTTCAGGGTCTGTACAATGGATGTAAGGACTAGTTCTGCAGGGTCTGTAAAATGAATGTACGGACTAGTTCTGCAGGGTCTGTAAAATGAATGTACGGACTAGTTCTGCAGGGTCTGCAAAATGAATGTGCGGACTAGTTCTGCATGGTCTTACAATGTATGTACGGACTAGTTCTGCAGGGTCTTACAATGTATGTACTGACTAGTTCTGCAGGGTCTGTACAATGGATGTACGGACTAGTTCTGCAGGGTCTGTACAATGAATGTACGGACTAGTTCTGCAGGGTCTGTAAAATGAATGTACGGACTAGTTTTGCGGGGTCTTACAATGTATGTACGGACTAGTTCTGCAGGGTCTGTACAATGGATGTACGGACTAGTTCGGCAGGGTCTATAAAATGAATGTACGGACTAGTTCTTCAGGGTCTGTAAAATGGATGTAAGGACTAGTTCTGCAGGGTCTGTAAATGAATGTACGGACTAGTTCGGCAGGGTCTGCAAAATGAATGTACGGACTAGTTCTGCAGGGTCTGTAAAATGAATGTACGGACTAGTTCTGCAGGGTCTGTACAATGGATGTACGGACTAGTTCGGCAGGGTCTGTACAATAAATGTAATGAATAGTTCTGCAGGGTCTGTACAATGAATATACTGACTAGTTCTGCGGGGTCTGTAAAATGAATGTACGGACTAGTTCTGCAGGGTCAGAACAATGGATGTACTGACTAGTTCTGCATGGTCTGTAAAATGAATGTTCGGACTAGTTCTGCAGGGTCTTACAATGTATGTACGGACTGTTCTGCAGGGTCTGTACAATGGATGTACGGACTAGTTCTGCAGGGTCTGTACAATGAATTTACGGACTAGTTCTGCAGGGTCTGTAAAATGAATATACGGACTAGTTCTGCAGGGTCTGTACAATGGATGTACTGACTAGTTCTACAGGTTCTATACAATGAATGTAAGGACTATTCTGCAGGGTCTGTACAATAAATGTAATGACTAGTTCTGCGGGGTCTGTAAAATGAATGTACGGACTAGTTCTGCAGGGTCTGTATAATGGATGTACTGACTAGTTCTGCAGGGTCTGTAAAATGAATGTACGGACTAGTTCTGCAAGGTCTGTAAAATGAATTTACGGACTAGTTCTGCAGGGTCTGTAAAATGAATGTACGGACTAGTTCTGCAGGGTCTTACAATGTATGTACGGACTAGTTATGCAGGGTCTGTACAATAAATGTAAAGACTAGTTCTGCAGGGTCTGTACAATGAATGTACTGACTAGTTCTGCCGGGTCTGTACAATGAATGTACGGACTAGTTCTGCAGGGTCTGTAAAATGAATGTACGGACTAGTTATGCAGGGTCTTACAATGTATGTTCGGACTAGTTCTGCAGGGTCTGTAAAATGGATGTACGGACTAGTTCTGCAGGGTCTGTAAAATGAATGTACGGACTAGTTCTTCAGGGTCTGTAAAATGAATGTAAGGACTAGTTCTGCAGGGTCTGTAAAATGAATGTACGGACTAGTTCTGCAGGGTCTGTACAATGGATGTACGGACTAGTTCGGCAGGGTCTATAAAATGAATGTACGGACTAGTTCTGCAGGGTCTGCAAAATGAATGTGCGGACTAGTTCTGCAGGGTCTGCAAAATGAACGTGCGGACTAGTTCTGCATGGTCTTACAATGTATGTACGGACTAGTTCTGCAGGGTCTTACAATGTATGTACTGACTAGTTCTGCAGGGTCTGTACAATGGATGTACGGACTAGTTCTGCAGGGTCTGTACAATGAATGTACCGACTAGTTCTGCAGGGTCTGTAAAATGAATGTACGGACTAGTTCTGCGGGGTCTTACAATGTATGTACGGACTAGTTCTGCAGGGTCTGTACAATGGATGTACGGACTAGTTCGGCAGGGTCTATAAAATGAATGTACGGACTAGTTCTTCAGGGTCTGTAAAATGGATGTAAGGACTAGTTCTGCAGGGTCTGTAAATGAATGTACGGACTAGTTCTGCAGGGTCTGCAAAATGAATGTACGGACTAGTTCTGCAGGGTCTGTAAAATGAATGTACGGACTAGTTCTGCAGGGTCTGTACCAATGGATGTACGGACTAGTTCGGCAGGGTCTGTACAATAAATGTAATGAATAGTTCTGCAGGGTCTGTACAATGAATGTACTGACTAGTTCTGCGGGGTCTGTAAAATGAATGTACGGACTAGTTCTGCAGGGTCAGTACAATGGATGTACTGACTAGTTCTGCATGGTCTGTAAAATGAATGTTCGGACTAGTTCTGCAGGGTCTTACAATGTATGTACGGACTGTTCTGCAGGGTCTGTACAATGGATGTACGGACTAGTTCTGCAGGGTCTGTAAAATGAATGTACGGACTAGTTCTGCAGGGTCTGTAAAATGAATGTACGGACTAGTTCTGCAGGGTCTGCAAAATGAATGTGCGGACTAGTTCTGCATGGTCTTACAATGTATGTACGGACTAGTTCTGCAGGGTCTTACAATGTATGTATTGACTAGTTCTGCAGGGTCTGTACAATGAATGTACGGACTAGTTCTGCAGGGTCTGTACAATGAATGTACGGACTAGTTCTGCAGGGTCTGTAAAATGAATGTACGGACTAGTTCTGCGGGGTCTTACAATGGATGTACGGACTAGTTCTGCGGGGTCTGTACAATGGATGTACGGACTAGTTCGGCAGGGTCTATAAAATGAATGTACGGACTAGTTCTTCAGGGTCTGTAAAATTGATGTAAGGACTAGTTCTGCAGGGTCTGTAAATGAATGTACGGACTAGTTCTGCAGGGTCTGCAAAATGAATGTACGGACTAGTTCTGCAGGGTCTGTAAAATGAATGTACGGACTAGTTCTGCAGGGTCTGTACAATGGATGTACGGACTAGTTCGGCAGGGTCTGTACAATAAATGTAATGAATAGTTCTGCAGGGTCTGTACAATGAATGTACTGACTAGTTCTGCGGGGTCTGTAAAATGAATGTACGGACTAGTTCTGCAGGGTGAGTACAATGGATGTACTGACTAGTTCTGCATGGTCTGTAAAATGAATGTTCGGACTAGTTCTGCAGGGTCTTACAATGTATGTACGGACTGTTCTGCAGGGTCTGTACAATGGATTTACGGACTAGTTCTGCAGGGTCTGTACAATGAATTTACGGACTAGTTCTGCAGGGTCTGTAAAATGAATGTACGGACTAGTTCTGCGGGGTCTTACAATGTATGTACGGACTAGTTCTGCAGGGTCTGTACAATGAATTTACGGACTAGTTCTGCAGGGTCTGTAACATGAATGTACGGACTAGTTCTGCAGGGTCTTACAATGTATTACGGACTAGTTCTGCAGGGTCTGTACAATGGATGTACGGACTAGTTCTGCAAGGTCTGTACAATGAATGTACGGACTAGTTCTGCAGGGTCTGTACAATGGATGTACTGATCTTAGTCCGGCACGCCGGTTAAGTGTACGAACCCAGTGTAGCCCGCGATTTTAAGAGTTTGCCCACCTTTGGTCAATACTATGGATGGATGAATGGATTTGTTCTGAATTAATTTAGAATGCTGCAGTTTAAAAAACAATAATTACAATGTTCCCATAAAAAAAAAACATTTATTTTATGAATCAATTATTTATTTCAAATGGGACTCAATGTGGGGGCATTGTTTGTTTACTATACATCTTGATCTTGATTTAAAAACTCACACTGTCCTGATACAAATACATTGTTTCTGATTTAATTTCCCTTCAATCATAACGCACATATCGTCAGTTCCTCCTAGTAAAATCTTTGAATATCCCACCCCATAACATGTATGTATGTTGTCTGTTCAGTCTTTATCATAGACATATTGGTCATTACACACTTAATTTTTTTAAATCATAAGAGTTCTCATTGTGGAAAGAGCAGTGTGAGACGTCTAATTACCAAAATATTAAACAAATAAAGAGGCACAGAGTAGATAAGAAGTAATGAAGAAACTGTTTACTTGAGTAAGTTAAACGTAAATAAGAGCTGGTCTTTTGTGATCATCATTGCTAATTTGATTTTTATTGTTTATCAATCATTTTAAAAAAGAACACTTTTCTTCCGCTGTTGCCAAAAGTAGTATACGGATTCATACTTAAAATGGTGCGAAAATATTGTACTGATTCACATTAACTATCCCATTGAAAAACAATTACGAGAAAATAAATTATAATATTAGGTTGATGTGAAGACGCTCATGATAGGCTAATGTTAAAGTCTTTCATTTTGTTTTCTATTCCTTTCTTGTAAATGTAAGTATTTGTTAGTTGTTCATGATATGTGTGTTCTGTAAATGTAAGTATTTGTTAGTTGTTCATGATATGTGTGTTCTGTAAATGTAAGTATGTGTTAGTTGTTCATGATATGTGTGTTCTGTAAATGTAAGTATTTGTTAGTTGTTCATGATATGTGTATTCTCAAGTCAGGTCGGCTTTGTAAACCTTAATAACCCCTAGGTTCATCGACAGAACCAATTTAATGGTTACATCAGTAAAGTTATACTACTTTACATCAGTATAGTTATACTACTTCACATCAGTATTGTTATACTAACTTCACATCAGTATAGTTATACTATTTCACATCAGCATAGTTATACTAACTTCACATCAGTATAGTTATAC
>JAGDYQ010000090.1:1359921-1407150 GCA_021962125.1 Bulinus truncatus | reverse complement strand
GGCTCCGCAAGCCTGCCTAACACCATGCAATTTGGAATCTGAATGAAAACTTTGCCTTGGAATTTTCACCACATATATATTTTGTTCTTATCAAAGAAAGGGAAGGAATATTCTGTTATTTCTACCCTTCTTTTATTTTCGGGATCAATTTTAGATTTTCTTCCTGTTTTGTGTTATTTAAAAAAATAATTTTAGTTGCGTGATGAACCATTATTTTGTGAATGTGTTTTTTTGATGAATTTGCATGTTCCTCAAAATATGATGGCCACTGACCTATAAATTTACATTTATACTTGCGATAATGCTTTAGTTCTTAGAAGAAGTAAAATGCTTAATAGATTTCATGTGTTAAATACAGTAATAACTGTGGCTTTCCACATGATAAGGCACTGTTTAATTGTCACAAGAAAAAAATATTTGCACTTATTTAACACTTCAGTTAATTTATGATTTTTATTTATTTTGCCTAGGCAGCCATATGATATTACACAATAAATTGACTTAATTTAAAATAATTTTTGCTTAAAGTTTCTTGTAAATTGTTTTAATTCAACTATCCACTGAAGAATGCTCAAAAATATTTTAAATTTTATTTTTAAAGTGACAATGAGGATGGTTAAAAATAAACAAATAAAGAGAGTATTTAAACTGGAAGTTGAGGTTGTCCTGAGATATCAGAATTAAGTTAGCAAAAATGCTCATTAAACAAACAAACAAATAGATTTACTTTAATATTTCAATAAAAAAAAAGATTTTGAATTTTATAGTTAAAAAAAAAAGGGTTTGGACCTCAAATAACAGATAGGAAATAATTTAATTTGGATTGGAGATATAACTGTTAATCAATCCTGTGATAATTACTTTCCAGTTTCCAATTTGTCTAATAAATTCGGATCTCCAGTGTTGTTTTTACATCTGTCTGAAAACTTCTTTCCGAAAAATTCCTCTAACAAAGTCAAAAGAATGTTCTTGTCATTAGCCTTGCCAGCTGCATCAGCAATATATTCCTTTTCAGTCAGAGATTTTGAATACAGCTGACAAATGTAAGAAATAAAAATATTTTCAGTACATATTTCAACGTTATATTTTAATTATGTGTGGATTTAATTTATAGCTATGTAGACTCTGGTGTGTTGTTTTTAACTATTTTTAGACTATAACCATGTTGCCAATTCAATACATTTTTTTTTATATTTAGGTTTTTGAATAAATGTATCTATAATTTATGTCCTATACATCTTGCATTTGTATTGAAAAAATTGCACTTTACGATGAAAAAAAAACAACTGATTTAATTCATTGCTTAAAATAAATCTATTTATGTTATACTTTTAAGAAGATTTATTCAGGATAAGGAATAAGACAAAACTAGTTGACGTGTAAATTAAAAATAGTAAATGAAACAAAATTAAACTATATGTTGAATAACTGATATATGTGTGGTGATTATGAGTAAATAAAGGTTTTCTATTTGAGCTGATATACAGATGGTCTACTATTTGAGCTGATAAATGTATACAGATAAATGGTCCAGAAGAGGTAAATCTACACACCTTATAAATTGTGCTGCCATCTTTGAGAAGTTTTGTAAGAAGCTTATTGTCTTTCAAGTAGATAGCTCTGTATATTAATCTAGAGTTGGCAACTTTTGATACATAGGGCACTGGTTCCCTAAATTAAATTTATAATGTGTGTATATATATATATATATATATATATATATATATATATATATATATATATATATATATATATATATGTATAAAATCTCATTTATCTGACTTGTGATAATGTACGTTAAGAAATATATTTGAACGCCATAAAAAATATTAGCACCTTACCTTGTTTCAAATAGAGGGTCAAGATCTAAAACCTTTATGTCAGGTCTTGGGTGTAGTTCTTTAATAGTGACTTTCTTTGATGGTTTCTTCCTTTTTGGTTCTGAATTACCTGGAGAAAAACATGTTCTTTTTAAATCAATTACTGGTGATAAAAAAAAAACAACACAATATAATACTCTAAAATGTAAGTACTTAAATGCATCAAATAAATGAAAGTGATTTTGTTATATTTACTAAACATGAAATCTTATTACCATCTTTCTTTTTTTTTTGTCCAGTCTTTTTATCTACTTTAGGTTCTTTTTTTCTGCCAGCCTTTCTTTCTGTATATAACAAATTATGTTTCTTTTTCTTTATAAAAAAAATACAAACTAACAAAAATAGGAAAATAAAGACAAATTCTTGTTCTACAATTGAATATGATCTCAAGATCCAAATTTTTAGGTGAATTTTAGAGATTCTTAAAGAAAGGGCTTACCTCTTACCCTACGTAAGGCTGATCCCATTTTTGCAAATGTTTTTATATTTTATCTGGCCTTTTAAGCAAGGCAAAACGTGACCACCTACTGGCCTTGTGGAAAGGCCGCTAAAATGTTAAGTGTCGTGAGACCTAATCATTTTAAAAAATTGGTTAATATATTACTAAATTCATTCACCTTTGACTATTAATTTTTGAGAAGCTGTTTTTTGCAGCCTTGGTTTCTTGGGAGCAGGTTTGTCAACCAGTACAACTCGTTCCACTTTTTACGTTTTACAACAATGAGAAATGAATATGAAAAAAAAAGCATCAGTAACACTATGAAAAAATTGTACAGAATTTAAATCACAAGCATAATAGATGCCATATATAGTAGCTAATTTTAAATATTGACTTAAAAATCAACAATTATTTAAAAAGAAGGTAGAATTTTTTAGCTAATTATAAAACTCATCACTTAGAAAAATATTAATAATCTGTATGTTTACCATCATCACCCAATTGATCCACTGTTTTTTCTCCTCTTTCAACATCTTGGGCAATGCTCAAAAGTTTCATAATTTCATTTACCTGGTCACTAGGCAGCTGGTAGGTAACTCGGGATAAACGGTTTATATTCACCTGGAAAGAAAATCATAGTCTGAATGGACTTTAAATAATCTATTGTTTGCAATGAAAAATTTTGTGCTAAATGTAGGGATTTTTTTCATTACAATAGTAAACCTTGGATTTTGAGTGAAAAAATATCAGTGAAAAAGTTATAAATATGTTTAAAAAGTATTAAAAAGCATTTAATATGTTTTAAAGTCTGCAAATCCATGCATTAAGTTTTATTTTATAAGAATTATATCTTTATTTGTATCTGATTTGAAATTTCTAATAGTGTAGCACATAAATATTGCTTAAAAATAGATGTCTTATAAAAAAAATTATTAAAAAACAAAGAATTCTGAAACAACTTCATCTATTTAAATATGTATCATATTAATTAAAAACTGAAAGACAGATTGCTAATTAATGTCAATCCAATTTTAAGAAAATTAAATTATTAAACTTTTATAGTATACATTTATATGCTGTGGTTCGGACTTATTTCATGTGTATTTAATGGACAGAAGATAAAGTCATTTGATGAATTATCATGAGCACCAACTATACTATTGTTCAAGTGAGTGGTATCTTTTCAGTACTATGATTTGTTCTAAATGCATACATACATCTTCCAATTTATAAATATAAGGATAACTGTTTAGTTAATATATCACTGAAATCATCGCTACTACCTGCATCAATATTGAAGCTGTATCAATAACATCTCTATATCCCATCTTATAACTGTTTGGAATTTTAAAATTTTTAGCTTTGTTCACAAACCAATTGATTTTTACTTCACTTGTGTAGTTATAGACATTCATTCTAGTTCTACACAGGTAGAATTCATCTTCTATGAAAAAAAAAGAGAAAAAAAAAATCTAGTAAAATCAACTAAATAAGATTAGTTTCAGTGATTCATAAGAATTTAATCAGTTAAGCATGTCACTTTTTTCTTTAAGTTATATTGCTCGTATTAGAATCATAATTTGAAGCATTCTATTAATGTATATAAAAAAAAATTACTTTTTACTGTTCGCACAGCCAGAACAGCATCTTTAGGAAACCATAAATTATTGTTTGATTTAAAAATTGAAGAAACTTTTTTTTGTACTATCCTGGATGAAGTGATTTTGGTTAGAGATTTTTTAGATGATACTGATGGTTTCTTTACAACTGAAAAGTCTCTTTTGTTCTTCATCATTTTTATAGCATGAGAAGGAAAACCTCCAACTGTGTTCATTTTGGAATATTCATGAGTTGCAACAGCCTTGCTCGTTGATGCTTTAGATTTGAGTAGTTTGGATTTTTCAAATGAGGTTAATCCTGCAAATGAATGCAATTGTGATTTATGTCTGAACTCAAGCTGGGTTCCTGAGTTTTCTTTTTCTTTAGATGCTGTAATGACTTTACTTCCTGTCAAAGCAAATGATTCAATGAAATTTTATAATTATTTTTTAAAAATCATTATTATGGATAAAACTGAAATTCCACGCAGAAAATAGATGTGTTTACTGTAAAATAAATAAACAAATAATTTTTTTTCATGCAGGTATCATCTCACATACTATTATATATTCCTAAGATAAAAGTATTTTAAATTAAAGCCTTTACAGAAATAAAAATCTAACTTCGGAGCTAATAACAAAGCCTTTAAAAGTTATATCTTACTTGAATTAGTTTTTGAGTTAATAGACAATTTATCAGCCAATCTAGATTGATTGCTTTTCTTTAAATTTTTACTTTCATCTCCAACAGACATTAAATCATCAGTAGGCATTCTCCTCAGTTTTGAAATGTCTGGATCAGGTTCATAATCCAAATCTGTATTAATATTTTTCTTCAATGTATCTACATCTTTCGCCACAGAGTTTACTTTAGTTTTTGAATTTGGAGTCTTCTTCCGCTTTAAGTTATAGTAATATTAAGAACCAGTTAAAAAATTGATTAATGGGTAACATTAGTAACAATAATATTTAATCCTCTAAAAGAAAAAAAATCATAAAGAATTCTACTTACTGCCATTCTGCCTGTCTTCTTTCTACCCCTCTAAATTCACCAACACTAATTCAATTGCTTGTTAAACTTAAAATAAAAATAGTACATTTTGAACCATTACATTAAACATGTACAGTAGAAATGAGTTTAATTCAACTAAAAATAATAATAAAATATTTTGCAGTAAAAAAAAATAATTCTCAAAATAAAAAAAGGGGAGGCGGCCTACTAAACTGAGTACAGGGCCTGTAACAGGCTGTGCTACTTCAAATATTAATTTTAATTTATCATTTCATTATGATTTCATGGTCCAATATTTCAAAGAAAACCATTTACATAAACAACATTAGTGCCTTAGTTAGACATAATTAAATAATACTTATTTCCTACGTAGTTGTTTTTTTTTTTATAAGGAAACGGCTAATTTCATGACCCATCAACAAGCTTTTTTCCTTGCTTGATCAGCAGTTGATGTGTCCTACCAGTTGCTTTATGTAGTTGCCGGCGTTTACATCGAAACAGACTTCGCGGAAAATTAGCGCAGAAGGAAAAGCATACTTCAACGATTGTTTACTATATTAGTTTATGAGGAGTATATTAATGTCATAAATTACAATTGGCAATGGCTTATCTTTCAATTATTTAAAACTATAGGTATTGGCTTGATAATTAAAACTATAAATGATTAATAAAAAAAATCTATTCTATTTGGGGTAATCTCTTATTTTGTTTAATCTATAAAATTGCTTCGCGGATTTAATGATTAATGAGCTATTTATAGCACTTCGCTACAAATGATTCAGTTATCGAACCTAACTTGCCAGAAGTTTTTTTTTTCACTTTTTCGGGTGTCATGTTTTCTTTTATTATTGTTATTTTACTGTCTCTGATTTCATATTACCAGTCGTTATTTATAAAGAAAAAAGACAGGTGTAAAACCATCCTTTTAAGACAAAAGAATACGCTTTGATTTTTATACTGCAAATTAATTAAAGTTAAAATTAGTGAGTGAGCCCCTCACAATCGTCGTGAATACATTAATGACATTATGAATGTACTAATGTATCCAATAATCCAATGTTGGTATATTCCATACTTAATTACGTTGGGGGATTAGAGAAGATGCATCGTAGATCCAATGGGTTGACACGATCAAAAGGCAAATTTCCACGCTCACTGAAAATTGGAATATCTTCCTTGTAGAGCTCTTTCCACATCACTTTCACATATTCCGTTACATCAGGGCAGCTCCCATGAATTGTGGGCCCGTAATTAAACTATAGCAATGGGGGGGGTCCCTCTGGTCTCTTTCCCCCAAATTAAGCTGCGAAATAAAAAAATAAAAATAACCCCCCCCCCCCCCCCCCCCCAAACTCTTGGTTGTTTTAAAACGAAAATTATATGTAGCTGCATGCGTATCCCTCGCACCACCTTTGCAGTACACCATTGGGTATGCGAACCACTGGTTCAGAACCAATGTTGTATGTAACTAGTTTAAACGTATGCCTATATTTTGATAAGTAGTTGGTGCTCTCGAAATATGCCGGAGCACTGGGCAGCACAGAATATAAATTACACAGAAAGCGCACCATCAATTTAAATTGATTTTCCAGAAAGGCGACATATTTGTGTATTATTCTATTGTCTATCAATATTAAGATAACTACATAATTAAAAATAAAAAAAGACAATTTTTTTTAAAGTCATTATTAAGAGACCTTTTTAAAAATATCGAATCGCTTTCTGTATTATCTATATCAGTAGTGTACCCGGCGTTGTCGATCGAGCGTTCACACGTGACACTTGAAACATTTCGAACACACCATTAGGTATGGATATGGGTGCTAATTTATGCCACCTACCTAATTTGCAGAAATGACCTACATTTCATAGTTACAATTTACGTTTTACCCGTAAACGCTAACCAACCAAATCAACCAAACAAACTGAACCAACCAACCAAAACAAACACCATTAGGTAAAGATATGGGTGCTAATTAATGCCACCTACCTAATGTGCTGAACTAACCTACATTTCATACTTCACAAATTACGCTAATAACTTATTTGTTTAAACAGCTAATTCTCCCAGTGTTAAAATCAAAACGAAGCATTAAAAAAATAAGTTTTTATAAAAATGCACTGAAAAGTAAAAAAAAATAAATACATGTACTTCATTATGCAATTTTGCAGCACACAGGCTAATTGGTGTGGCATGATACAGCACTCGCGCACAAGTTCCAATAGGTTCCTTAATTTCCTACTTTCTTACACGCTGTTTTTATATGTTCACGGATTCTAAGAATTGGCATTGACACTTCATTTATATACCAGCGATGTAAGGTGTTTGGAGGACTGCTGTGCTGCTGATACTTGCTCAGGCCATATTAGTTATTTCAAAAGGGTTATATGGTTTATGTTGCTTTTATCAAAGTGTTGTGTTTTTTTGTTGGGAGCTTTATGTAAATACAATTGAATACAATATGCGTATAATGACTATTTTACTAATATGAACTTTTTATCATTTTTTTGTCTGAACAACTGCATACTTAATTGTTGATGTTTAGCTTTTGATATTATATCAGATGCTACACCAAATTACATTGGGTGTTGGGTGTGGGGAGTGAAGTCGGTTCATCAGTGTGAAACCTAAGCGATCGCCTAGTTCGCCCATACTTAAGAACATAGCTTTTTAGTGTTATACTTTTTATCAAATTCATAAGTGCAAACTATAAAAAAAACAACACATTTTTTTATTGTACACACAGTGAGCTTTTATTAATGCTTAAAGTAAGTTAATTCTTCAGTGACCATATTATATGGTACACATGTGAAAAGACAAAAAAATGGAAACATTTTGTATAACAAAAATGAGAAGGAAAAAAAAGCAATTTTTTTTAAAAAAAGGTTCACATGTTAAATGTTTAAAAGAAAAAAGCAATATTCTGTAATTAAATAATACTTTCTAAGATTTCATATAATTTAAAACAAAAAGCAAAATGTTAAAAAAAAACGAAATTATAGGATTTTCGTGTTTTGTTGAAAATTACACTATAATGAAATGAAAACTATGTGCCGACTAATCGGTGATATAAAATGGAAGATTAAAAAAGAAAATACCGAAATTTCTAGGAAAAAATAGAGACTTCAGAAAAAATTCAATAGATACCAAGTTTTCTAAAAAAAAAAAAAAGAATATAAAAATTTTACAACGAATATTCTCTTAAAAATTGTTTCGGTAACATTATAAGGTACTACAAGCAGCAGTCTCAAGTACCTGCCACAAACTAATATTGGGCCCCTGTTTATTGATTGCTGTCCTTGATGGGGCCCTTAAGGGCAGAGTACCCTGATTTTTTTTTGAGTGATCTTCTATTGTGAAGGCCTTGCATAGGCATACAAAAGAATTAGTTGCATAACATTATAACGTAACCAAATACTTGTAATTTAAGATTTAGATAAGATATAGTAAAAAGAAAGTATCTACAAGTGTGTATTAAAAATCATTAAAAAGCTGAAAATAATTCGGATTTCAAAAAGTATAAAATTGTATAAATACTTTGTTGTCTATAGGCCTATATGGCAAAAGATGAGTTAATTATTTCGTTGATAACCAATGTTTAAAAGTTGGTCAAAATGTTATACATACATTGTTTTACTTCTGTTGGCATATAACATGTAATTTAGATACATGCCCAACATTTTTTTATTAAAATAATGGCATAAAAATGTTTTTTTTTTACAGTAAAGATGTTTAATAGCTGGCTTACTAAAAATAAAAGAAATGTATGGTCATTTTAATGTACAGTATCTTTTAATCATTCAGTAGGTCTTATTGACACTCTTGACTTCAAGATGGTCATTTCATCAAAGTGTTGGTCAGGTACTTGAAGTTCAACGACTTGTTGGAGGTTGGAGTTCAGCAGAGGATAGATACAAACAGATAGAGCAGGTCTACTCTCCAAATACTCCTCGAGTAAGAAATTCATCAACTGCTCACACTTTTTGACTGGTTCTTCTGTGTAGAGCTGGAAGCTCATTAAATGGGGCAAGGAAACAAACAGTTGCTTCACACCTGCAGCGGGAAAAGTTCCACGCAATGCAATGATGCATATTCTCTCCAGTGATGAACATTTTCCCATGGCTCTCAGCAAGTTTGAATTCACTGCTAGTTGTGGTTGTTCAAGCCTGAAATCTTTAAGCTTATAAAACAAAGGCAACGATTTCACCAGCCATTTTAAGTAGGTGCAGTGAGATAATTGTCCAAGGCATGATAAGTAGAGCTGCTCTAGTGATGTGCAGCCTTTGGCAATGGTGCACAGACAATATCCTAGTTTCACCCCTGTTATAGCTGTAAGCTGAAGACTTTTTAGACGATTCCATCTGCAAATGTCTTTCAGGTCACAATCGTCAACGCCCATTGAAGCTTTACAAGATCCGTACGCTGAGCCAGAAGGTTGAACGCCATACTTTTTACTAAACGCTGACGTGAAGTCGGGGCAGATGAGTTCAAAGTGCTCCATGTCTGGAGTGAGACGAATAAGTCTTTGAAAATCAGTTTCTGGCTCTGAGTTTAACCTTTTTAAAACTGTCATAGGATCCAATGGGTTCATATTTTTCAGGCGACACTTTTGACAGGTGACATTGGCTTGTGAGTCTTGCGTTGTTCCTTCTGGTGTAGAACAAAAGGCGTGTTTTGAGTGCAAGCAGCAGGATGGTAACGACAAACTTTGCCATTTGGTATTGGTGCACAAAAGTGAGATCAGATTTGTGTATTGTGTATTGTAAATATATTCAGGATGAATGTGAACCCCGTTTAGGTTCAAGCTCCTTAAATTCTCACAACTGACAATTAAACTTTCAAGACCACTGGCGCTATATTCTATTAGCCGGCGAAATCGGTTATAACGAATAGCGTCGTCTCGAGGAGAATCTCCTAGAAGAAGATGGACGCAGTTTTCAAGATTTAAGCTTTCGAGGTTAAAACAATGTTCAGCCAAATCGTACAGGTCATCTGAAGCCAGCTTTTGATTGTCAGATAAGTTTAAATATAGCAGGTTATCTCTCCCCTCTATGTTGTAAAGGGCTGTAGAAACATTCATATTAGTTCCTGATGCTTCAAAGTGAACAAGTTCGTTGTTGCCGTCCATAGCGATCTTGTATCTGTTTGCATTCCATCTTGGATCCTCCTTACTATGACACATCAACAATGTGGTACAGTTTAGAGATTTTTCACATAAACGATTGAAGATTTCAAAGAAAAGAAAACGTGCTATTGGATCCACGTTCATGTTTAACGTCAGTGCAGTGACATTCTTCAGGTTGTCGACATTGATGCGGTGTGGCTGGATGATGCTCTGTGTGACGGCCCTGCTACTTTTCTTGTTGCCGTATATGTGTATCTCTTGGACATCTCTGCAGTAATCAAACAATGTTGACACCATGCTAAAGCTAACCACAGGCTTGTAACCATGATAGAGCTTGTTGGAGAAATGAAGCTTCAACTTAACGACATGACGTAAGGTTTCTTGAGCTCCTGGTGATGCAGCCAGCTGCACGTGGAAATCATCGATGTCATAGATTGTAATAGACAAACTGGTCAACTGTGATTGATTGGACAAGATCTGGCACAATATATTGGCCGGTACCTCTATTTGCATGATATGCAGGGAACGAAGATGTGAACATTGTAGAAAGATTTCTACATCTGTAGGCCTGAGCCAATAACAGTTGTCCAAGTTAAGAACTTCTACATATTTAGAATAAGGTTTCAGAAATGTTTCAAACATGCTAGTAGACAACCAGTAATGTCTCCTGCAGTCAATATTATGAGCTAGAGTCTTGTCCTCTGCAATGACTGACAGGCGTTTGTTGACTCGTCGCAAGTTATACACATCTTCAAAACTAATAATGTATTGAAAAATTGACAAAATTATGTCATCGCTGAGAAAATCAAAGTAAGAGAAATTTTTCACCTCACCGTGGACTTGTGTCCGTGCCATTTACACAGATTTATTATAAAAGTTCACAAATTATAATGGGAAACAACTCTCATAGTATCCAACTAGAACACGAAATAAACACTGCACACTGTTTTATGGAATGGACTGCTGTTGACATATGTTGTTCTTATATACTACACGTTAGGTCCGTAGTCTAACTAGTCACTCCCATTCCTCTCTAACGATGTGTCGACCCTGTTTAAACAAGTTCGTCACAGAGGCTTGGCTATTGTTTTGGAGTTTTTGTTGTCTACAATTCAAGGTCGACTGGGCGTGTCATCGGACTAGTCGACGTCATCAATTGACCACTGTGCGGGCAGACCACATGCCAGTTTCTGAAAAATAAGCATGCGCATAAGTTAGGCTTAAATTACCCACGTGCGCTTCTTTGTTGTGACCCTTTAAATTGCTTTTAATAAGTTCTTTTTTCATACACACTAATGCCTAAAACCTTACTTTTCATCTATCTATCTGTCTGTCTTTACGTGTGTGTGTGACACACTGTGTGTGTGTTTATATATATATATATATATATATATATATATATATATATATATATATATTATATCTGTGGATTCAGAGTTCTAAAATCTAAATACTGATTTTTGTTAGCTTGATGAATTGTACATTATATAGTTGTAGCCTTTACACATAATAGCTATATTTTTATAGCTATGTTAGAAATTACATTTATTTTAATGTAAGGGGGGTTATGTCCATACAATAGCCAAGTCACCAGGAACTAACCCCCACCCTGGGTCAAAAAGCTCCTGACTAAAGCCTCCTAAATATTTGTTCATGTCATTTATGAAACAAAATAATGAATTTACTGAATATAATGAAATGTATGTTCAATATGCTCGTACACTCGAGAGATCTTGTGCCTCAACTCCCCGGATTGTGTTGATAAGGGACCGCTCACATATTATATAACGCCGAAGGGGGAGGTGGTGGTTGCAAATTTCTTATTTTTTGTTATATTGGGGGAAACTTTTGTGTTAAATAATGTTATATGGGGGGGGGGGAGGTAAAAATTGACATTTTTAGGCTATATAATAAGTGGACGGCCCCTAAGGAATGTTTCTTCGGGGGGGGGCATTGACTTATTAAGTTACGATTATTTTATAGATATTCCCCCCCCACCACCACCCACAGCGTATCTCTTATTTAGCATTCTTTAACACTGTGTACCAATGAGGGCTGGAAATAAGATTGCAATTATTATTTTTGAAATAAACTATAACGAACAATAAAAATTGACCCCTGTAAAGAAGAAAGCTATTTCATTGAAGTCACGCCAGTAATTCAAGATGCACTTTAAATATTTTAAAACATTTATCGTTTTATTTATTTTCCAGTGATGCGTATGACCACTACTCAGCTGAGAGAATTATCGACCAAGGTGGTCAAGGAGAGATAAGTCCGACATAAAAGTAGATGATTAAATCCCCAGCTCAAATAGATGATTAAATCCCCAGCTCAAATAGATGATTAAATCACCATTTCAACTAGGCCCTGAGGGACACATTAATAAATCATTTACTGAAATAACACTAGATGCTTAAATTGGCCATGAAACACTTCCTCTTAAGTTGATAATTACAACAATGACTAGACTTAAATTGGCTATGAATCACTTCATCTTTAAGTTAATATAACAATGACTAGACTTTAATTGGCCATAAATTATTTCATCTTATGTTGATAATTATAACATGTTACTAGACTATTTTTTTTTCAATTATAAGGGACTTTTCCCAAGTTTTTTTTTTCTAAGTTGGATGGGGTCTTCGCTGAAATCGTTTTCATGATTATCAGAAGACCATTTTAATTATTTGCTATAGATAGTACACAACTAAAATAAAAATTGTAAACACATTACCTAACTGTTTTTCAAATATACAAAAGGCTAATATATTTTTTTTCATGTATATATGTTCTTCTACAGTAGCTTTCCCCAAAAAGTGGTGGGAGTTTGACCGGGGGGGGGGGGTGGCACCGGGCTGAAAACATGCACTGCTAAAGCGAAAACAACGAAATAAGAAGAAACCATGACTGTGAAAACATTAAGCAAGTTTTGTTTTGTTATAAATTATTTTTTTGTCCGCATATTTTCAAAATGTAAAAAAAAAATTGAGCTTATTAATAACTAAAATATGCAATTAACTTAAATAGTTTATATATAAAAAAAAGTATGAACTATTTTGAACGAAAGCAGCGACATATGCTTGTCATTGCTGTGGTGAAAGATTAAATAGCGAAAAGTTGTTTTTTATTAAAACAAACGAGAGAAGGGAAGATACTCCTTTTTTTCTGACCACCTGGAACTTATATGCCATGATACGCTAATCTTGATAATGAACTAGGCGAACTGTGTGAAAGTGTGATGTCTGCAAATGTGGCGGCTTTTAATAGGATTAAAAATGCCAGTCTAGTGTGTTCTTTTTTCCTTTTGTGATAACGTGCGATAGAAATACAAGGTGTGCGGTAAAAGTGTAAACCATCGATTTGTCTTATAGATAGATCTATGGCAGTGGTGGCGAACCTAAAATGCTAAAAATATTACTTCCTTTAATTTTAATTGAAGTGTTGGCACTTTGCTCTAAATAAATGTATTTTTTGTTAAATTTAGGGCACGCGGTCCCAAAAAGAATCGCCACCACTGATCTATGATGTCATCTGCAAGAAATGTCAACAAAAAAAAGTTGGACTGGAAAAAATAACGTTGAAAAAAGTAAAAAAAAAAAGTAAACAGAAATAATTTTCACTGTAGTGTTCAGTGTTTCCCAAACTTTCGACATCTGTGTATCCCCCTTATTAATTTTCTTAATACTGTTTACCCCCTAGAACAAAACAAAACTTGCTTAATGTTTTCACAGTCATGGTTTCTTCTTATTTCGTTGTTATCGCTTTAGAAGTGCATGTTTTCAGCCCAGTGCATCCCCATCCAACTTTTAGAAAGAAAAAAAAACTTGGGTACAGTCCCTTATAATTGAAAAAACAGTCAAGTCACATGTTATAATTATCAACTTAAGATGCAGTGATTCATGGCCGGTTTATGTCTAGTCAGACTCTAGTCACATGTTATAAGTATCAACTTAAGATGCAGTGATTCATGGCCGATTTACGTCTAGTCATCGTTGTAATTATCAACTTAAGATGAAGTGCTTCATGGCCAATTAAAGTCTAGTCAGTGTTGTAATTATCAACTTAAGATGCAGTGATTCATGGCCAATTTACGTCTAGTCATCGTTGTAATTATCAACTTAAGATGAAGTGCTTCATGGTCAATTAAAGTCTAGTCATTGTTGTAATTATCAACTTAAGATGGTGCTAGTCAATGTTGTAATTATCAACTTAAGATGGTGCTAGTCAATGTTGTAATTATCAAGTTAAGATGAAGTGCTTCATGGCCAATTCACGTTTAGTCATTGTTGTAATTATCAACTTAAGATGGTGCTAGTCAATGTTGTAATTATCAAGTTAAGATGAAGTGCTTCATAGCCAATTTAAGTCTAGTCATTGTTGCAATTATCAACTTAAAATGAAGGGCTAGTCATTTTTGTAATTATCAACTTAAGATGGTGCTAGTCAATGTTGTAATTATCAACTTAAGATGGTGCTAGTCAATGTTGTAATTATCAAGTTAAGATGAAGTGCTTCATAGCCAATTTAAGTCTAGTCATTCTTGAAATTATCAAGTTAAGCCAATTTAAGTCTAGTCATTGTTGCAATTATCAACTTAAGATGAAGTGCTAGTCATTTTTGTAATTATCAACTTAAGATGAAGTGCTTCATTGCCAATTTAAGCATCTAATGTTATTTCACTAAATGATTTATCAATGTTTTCCTCAGGGGCTAGTTGAGCTGGGGATTTAATCATCTATTTGAGCTGGGGATTTAATCATCTATTTGAGCTGGGGATTTAATCATCTACTTTTATGTCGGACTTATCTCTCCTTGACCACCTTGGTCGATAATTCTCTCAGATGTGTGGTCATATGTATCGTTTGAAAATAAATAAAATATTTAAAGTGCATCTTGAATTACTGGCGTGACTTCAATGAAATAGCTTTCTTCTTTACAGGGGTCAATTTTTATTGTTCGTTATAGTTTATTTTAAAAATAATAATTGCAATGTTATTTCCAGCCCTCTTTGATACACAGTGTTAAAGAATGCTAAATAAGAGATACGCTGTGGGTGGTAGTTTGTTTTAGTCCCAGGTCATATTTTAGTTTCAGTTTTTATTTCGTTTTTTTGTGTAATAATTTTAGTTTTCGTCTAGTTTTAGTCTTGCTTCTAATTTTAGAACCTATATATAACCTATAAACACTTACAGTATATACATTTATATATATATATATATATATATATATATATATATATATATATATATAAATATGTGTGTGTGTGTGTGTTGTGTGTGTATAACTGACAGATGGATAAAAAAATAAAGTTTTCTTTTCTGTCGTTCATTAAAACATTGAACAAATAGTTGACAGAAAGAAAGTAAATGAATGAAAGAATCTAAGAATAACATTTATAGACCTCGGCGCGCAAAGAGTCTTCAAAAGAAGATTAAAGCTAAATTTTTCCTTCAACTCGCCGACCGTGGTGTATTGATGGGGAGGTGGCTGTCGTTAATATTGGTAGAGTTGATGGCTGCTAGTAGGGATTGAATTTATGTAGATGACAATGTATTAAAATCGCTATTGTTTTTTTGCAAATAGTGGCACTAGTAAAGTATCGGTATAGAGTATCGAAATTTTTTTGTTTAAATTGTATCGGCGATACACAAATCAATACTTGATACAAAAAGGATCGGCAATACAGCAACCAATAATAAAAAAAGTATCGCCGATACTGTATTGGCCGATACCGATACTTCGATACTAACAACTCTGAATATAAGTCATCAAAATAATAGAATTACTTCACTCTTCAAGTAAACTGTTGTTACTTAGTTTAGTTATTTCAGAGTTTTAGGTCTTAGAATAAACACATTTGTTTTAATTTTGACTTACGTTTTCGGTTTCTTATTGTTATTACGTTTTTAGTTGTTTTTTTTGTACATGCACTTTAAGTCTGCTAGTCTACAACATAGTCAAAAATTTAGTCATGGTATTGGCACATAACACAATGTGATAATGTGACTTATAATGTGACAATGAAGTGAAATGACTCAGTTTCAGTACACTGAGCTGTCATCTCTGTGACTACTATTATTATGCTTCAATCTGTTTCAACAATTGGTCATGAACAATGATATTATTTGTAATTGGTGTTTACAAGACTAAAACTAAAAGTGAAACTAAAATGAATAAGACGAAAACTAAAACTCTGGTGTTTTAGTCGACGAAAACTAAAACGAAAACTAAAATTGGGCCTAAAACTAAAACTAGACTAAAACTAAAATTATTACAGAAAAAACGAAATAAAAACTGAAACTAAAATAGGACCTGGGACTAAAACAACACTACCATGAACATCCTTTACACCGCACTGTGTGAAGGTCTGTCAAACGGTCCACCGTCTATGTTAGCCGATTATGTATATAGATAACCCCCTTACATTAAAATAAATGTAATTTCTAACTTAGCTATAAAAATATATAGCTATTATGTGTAAAGGATACAACTATATAATGTACAAACATGGGCGTCGCTAGGAATTTTTCCGGGGGGGGGGCAAAAATTTTCCAGGGGGGGGGCAAATAACAACTTTATGACATTTTTTTTTAAATGTAGGGGGGGGAGCAAATGCCCCCCTCTTATATGACATTTTTTTCAAAATGTAGGGGGGACATGAATACGCCCATGTGTACAATTCATCAAGCTACCAAAAATCAGTATTTAGTTTTTAGAACTCTGAATCCACATATTAAAAAAAAACACACACACACACACACACATAAAGACAGACAGATAGATAGATGAAAAATTATGATTTAGGCATTAGTGTGTATGAAAAAAGAACTTATTAAAAGCAATTTAAAACGTATTTCTCAGAGACTGGCAGGTGGTCTGCACGCACAGTGGTCAAATGATGACGTCGACTAGTCCGATGAAACGCCCAGTCGACCTTGAATTGTAGATAACAAAAACTCCGAAACAATAGCCAAGCCTATGTGACGTACATGTTTAAACAGGGTCGACACATCGGGAGAGAGGAATGGGGGTGACTAGTTAGAGATTGTTGGATACACGGACTACGGACCTAAAGTGTAGTATATAACAACAACATATGTCAACGCAGTCCATTTCATAAAACAGTGTGCAGTGTTTATTTCGTGTTCTAGTTGGATACTATGAGAGTTGTTTCCCATTATAATTTGAACTTTTATAATAAATCTGTGTAAATGGCACGGACACAAGTCCACCGTGAAGTGAAAAATTTCTCTTACTTTGATTTTCTCAGCGATGACATAATTTTGTCAATTTTTCGATACATTATTAGTTTTGAAGATGTATATAACTTGCGACGAGTCAACAAACGCCTGTCAGTCCTTGCAGAGGACAGGACTCTATGTCATACTATTGACTGCAGGAGACATTACTGGGTGTCTGCTAGTATGTTTGAAACTTTTATCAAACCTTATGCTAAATATGTAGAAGTCCTTAACTTGGACAACTGTTATTGGCTCAGGCCTGCAGATGAAGAAATCTTTTTACAATGTTCACATCTTCGTTCCGTGCATATCATGCAAATTGAGGTCCAATCAATCACAGTTGACCAGTTTGTCTATTACAATCTATGACATCGATGATTTCCACATGCAGCTGGCTGCGTCACCAGGAGCTCAAGAAACCTTACGTCATATCGTTAAGTTGAAGCTTCATTTCTCCAAAAAGTTCTATCATGGTTACAAGCCTGTGGTTAACTTTAGCATGGTGTCAACATTGTTTGATTACTGCAGAGATGTCCGAGAGATACACATATATGGCAATAATAAAAGTAGCAGGGCCGTCACACAGAGTATCATCCAGCCACACAACATCAATGTCGACAACCTGAAGAACTTAACTGTACTGACGTTACAAACTAACGTGATTCCAATAGCACGTTTTCTTTTCTTTGAAATCTTCAATCGTTTATATGAAATACCTCTGAAGTGTACCACATTGTTGATGTGTCATAGTAAGGAAGATCCAAGATGGAATGCAAACAGATACAAGATCGCTATGGACGACAACTACGAACTTGTTCACTTCGAAGCATCAGGAGCCAATATGAATGTTCCTACAGCCCTTTACAACATAGATGGAAGAGGTAACCTGCAGTATTTAAACTTATCTGACAATCAAAAGCTGGCTTCAGATGACCTGTACGATTTGGCTGAAAATTGTTTTAACCTCAAAAGCTTAAATCTTGAAAACTGCGTCCATCTTCTTCTACGAGATTCTCCTCGAGAGGATGCTATTCGTTATAACCAATTTCACCGGCTACTAGAATATAGCGCCAGTGGTCTTGAAAGTTTAATTGTCAGTTGTGAGAATTTAAGGAGCTTGAACCTAAACGGGGTTCACATTCATCCTGAATATATTTACAATACACGATACAAAAATCTGATCTCACTTTTGTGCACTAATACCAAATGGCAAAGTCTGTCGTTACCATCCTGCTGCTTGCACGCGAAACACGCCATTTGTTCTACCCCAGAAGGAACAACGCAAGACTCACAAGCCAATGTCACCTGTCAAAAGTGTCGCCTGAAAAATATGAACCCATTGGATCCCATGTCAGTTTTAAAAAGGTTAAAGTCAGAGCCAGAAACTGATTTTCAAAGACTTATTCGTCTCACTCCAGACATGGAGCACTTTGAACTCATCTGCCCCGACTTCACGTCAGCGTTTAGTAAAAAGTATGGCGTTCAACCTTCTGGCTCAGCGTACGGATCTTGTAAAGCTTCAATGGGCGTTGACGATTGTGACCTGAAAGACATTTGCAGATGGAATCGTCTAAAAAGTCTTCAGCTTACAGCTATAACAGGGGTGAAACTAGGATATTGTCTGTGGACCATTGCCAAAGGCTGCACATCACTAGAGCAGCTCTACTTATCATGCCTTGGACAATTATCTCACTGCACCTACTTAAAATGGCTGGTGAAATCGTTGCCTTTGTTTTATAGGCTTAAAGATTTCAGGCTTGAACAACCTCAACTAGCAGTGAATTTAAACTTGCTGAGAGCCATGGGAAAATGTTCATCACTGGAGAGAATATGCATCATTGCATTGCGTGGAACTTTTCCCGCTGCAGGTGTGAAGCAACTGTTTGTTTCCTTGCCCCATTTAATGAGCTTCCAGCTCTACACAGAAGAACCAGTCAAAAAGTGTGAGCAGTTGATGAATTTCTTACTCGAGGAGTATTTGGAGAGTAGGCCTGCTCTATCTGTTTGTATCTATCCTCTGTTGAACTCCAACCTCCAACAAGTCGTTGAACTTCAAGTACCTGACCAACACTTTGATGAAATGACCATCTTGAAGTCAAGAGTGTCAATAAGACCTACTGAATGATTAAAAGATACTGTACAGTAAATGTGACCATACATTTTTTTTATTTTTATTAAGACACCTATTTAACATCTTTATTGTAAAAAAAAAAAACATTTTTTGATGCCATTATTTTAAATACATATTACTGGCTTTTTTTTTAAAATAAAATATGTTGGGCTTGTATCTAAATTACATGTTATATACCAACAGAAGTAAAACAATGTATGTATAACAATTTTGACCAACTTTTAAACATTAGTTATCAACGAAATAATTAACTCATCTTTTGCCTTGTATAGACAACAAAGTATTTATACAATTTTATACTTTTTGAAATCCGAATTATTTTCAGCTTTTTAATGATTTTTAACACACACTTGTAGATACTTTCTTTTTACTATATCTTATCTAAATCTTAAATTACAAGTATTTGAAATTATATGAAATTTGAGAAAGTATTATTTAATTACAGCATTTTGCTTTTTTTTTTAAATTATATGAATTTTGAGAAAGTATTATTTAATTACAGCATTTTGCTTTTTTTTTTTAAACAATTGACATGTGAAACTTTTTTAAAATTAAATTTTTTATGCAAAATTTTCCATTTTTTTTGTTCTTTCACATGTGTACTATATAATATGGTCACTGAAAAATTAACTTACTTTAAGCATTAATAAAAACTCACTGTGTGTACAATACAAAATGTGTTTTTTTATAGTTTGCACTTATGAATTTGATTAATATTACAACACTAAAAAGCTCTGTTCTATAATGCATGGGCGAACTAGACAATCGATTAGGTTTCACATTGATGAACCGACTCCCCCCCCCCCCCCCACAACCAATGTAATTTGGTGTAAAATCTGATATAATATCAAAAGCTTAACATCAACGTGGGGCCGTGACAGCCCTGCCCAGGGGCCCGAAATTTCTTTTGGTGGGACTGGGTACATTAGTATATACTAATAATGATTGTGAGGGGCTCACTCACGTATTTTAACTTTGATTAATTTGCAGTATAAAAATCACAGCGTATTCTTTTATCTTTTTTCTTTATAAATAACGACTGGTAGCATGAAATCAGAGACAGTAAAATAATAATAAAAGAAAAGATGACACCCGAAAAAGGTAAAAAAAAAAAAACTTCTCGCAAGTTAGGTTCGATAACTGAATCATTTGTAGCGAAGTGCTATAAATAGCTCATTAATCATTAAATCCGCGAAGCAATTTTATAGATTAAAACAAAAACAAATAAAATAGATTTTTTTAGAGCATTTTCGAAAAAAAAAATGCTCTATTGTCCCCGTTTTGTCTGTCTGTCTGTCTGTCTGTCATCACCCTAGATCTCAACAACCATAAGTCCTAGACCAATGATGTATATATCATTTTGTAGGTCTTGGCCTGCCATGTGTGCAGCAAAAGTTCATTTCGCGATAGGACCTCTGAGGGCCGTAAAAGGGGGCTTAGAACGTACCGTTTTTTTAGTATATAAGCTATATTAACAAAGTAGCGCCCTAGATCTCAGCAACCATAGGTCCTAGACCCATGATGTATATATCATTTTGTATGTCTTGGCCTGCCAAGTGTACATCAAAAGTTCATTTCGCGATAGGACCTCTGAGGGCCGGGCTTCAGGGCTCCTAAGGGGCTTATATATTATATATATGGCCCCATTCTACACCTTGTACGTTCAATAACCCATTCATTTTGTGCGAAATACTGCAGCACGTAGTTTCACCAAGATTTATTAAGAAACTCATCAAATGAAATAGTAAGCTTGTGTTCTGAGTTTAATTGAAAGTATCAGAGCTATGCAACAATTGACGGAGTTTTCGGACGATTAAATGACTGCAATTTCGAATGTTTTCAATTATGAGTCCTATTTCAGTAACCACAAACCACTTGTAGTTAGATTTAAGAGACAATAATTTTTTTTCAAATATAAAGAAACGTCTTTATAATTTTTTTTTACAGATATATGCATTACACAATTGAATCTATAAACATTTCCAAAATTTACAAATATTTACTGAAAGCTAACAAACGTACTGATACATAACACGAAAATGCGCTAACACGTCCTGTGTCCAGAATGGAACAGGCTTAATTGCTTGTTTTATTAATCATTTATAGTTTTAATTATCAAGCCAATACCCATGATTTCAAATAATTGAAAGATAAGCCATTGCCGATTGTAATTTATGACATTAATATACTCCTAATAAAATAATATAGTAATCAATCGTCAAAGCATGCTTTTCATTGTGCGCTAATTTTCCGCGAAGTCTGTTTGATGTAAACACCGGCAACTACATAAAGCAACTGGTAGGACACATCAACTGCTGATCAAGCAAGGAAAAAAGCTTGTTGATGGGTCATGAAATTAGCCGTTTCCTTGTAACAACTACGTAGGAAATAAGTATTATTTAATTATGTCTAACTAAGGCACTAATGTTGTTTATGTAAATGGTTTTCTTTGAAATATTGGACCATGAAATCATATTGAAATGATAAATTAAAATTAATAATATTTGAAGTAGCACAGCCTGTTACAGGTCCTGTACTCAGTTGAGTAGGCCGCCTCCCCTTTTTTATTTTGAGAAGTATTTTTTTTTTACTGCCAAATATTTTATTATTATTTTTTAGTTAAATTAAACTAATTTCTACTGTACATGTTTAATGTAATGGTTCAAAATGCACGATTTCAGTGATATATTCACTAAACAGTTATCTTTATATTTATAAAATTGAAGATGTATGTGTGCATTTAAGACAAATCGTGGTACTGAAAAGATACCATTCACTTGAACAATAGTATAGTTGGTGCTCACAGGCCCGTAGCCAGAGGGGGGCTAGGGGGGCTGAGCCCCCGTACATAACCTGAGCCCCCCCGTGCATGATTTGAGTTTTTTGACACAATTTTAATAATAACGGCTATAAAACATCAATCATTTTGTTTAATAAATCAAGAATTATAAAAACTTAAAAGTTGATATTTTGGCAATTATTCAGGTTATTTATATATACTTACATACATAGCTTATTTAATTTTTGGGCATAAAAGATTGAATCTCATTGAAGTTCACTTCTGGGTATTTTGGGCAGCATTGACATTTGGTGCTTCAACAGCCGTGTGTGAGAGCAGTTTCTCAACCCTCACACGAATGGTCACCCCATATCGCAGATAAATGTTACAAAAGCGTCTAAGCAATCTTTTCCTGCTTGAATTTGAAAAAGATTTAACAGACAATCTGAATGCTGAAGCATTTTTAGGTAAATTCAGTGCTAAACCCAGGCCCGTAGCCAGGTCAAAGTAAGCAGGGAGGCACCCATACCCAGCAAGGGGGCACCTTTACTTTTCTTTATTTTTTCTTCTTTTTTAAGTGGGCGGGGGGCACTCCACACCTATTTAAATTATTTTTAACAAAACTGCAACATGCCATGCATTATTAAAACGTAGTTAAAATTATATATTTCTAATTAATAGCTAAGCAATCGGTACTAAAATGCACCAATCCAGATATGGAACTGCAAAAAAATTCTTGGGGAGGGGACTCACTGAGATCCCCTCCCCAAACCCCTCCTCTCCGTTCGCAAGCTTTCGGCGCTTCGCGCCTCCATTTTCGCCCCCCCCCGAACGTTTCTTCTACCCCACCAGGGGCGGATTTAGGGGTAGGGGCCGGGGGGCCCATGTCCCCCCCCCCGTTGTCGCAAGTTTAGGTAATGCATCATTAAATTATCGAAATATTTTTTGTTCAAAGACCGATTTTCAACAATGAAAACAGTTTTGCCCCCCCCCCCCGGGGGCAATGTTTTGCCCCCCACCCCGTCAAAGTTGTCTAGATCCGCCCCGATGATTTCTTCGGCACCCCCCCCCCCGAAAAAAAAATTTCTTCGCCCCCCCGAAAATGTCTTCGGGCCCCCCCAAACGAATATTCCTGACTACGGGCCTGGGTGCTCATGATATTCATCAAATGACTTTATCTTGAATAAAACTAAAAAGGAAGTAATTCTGTCCATTAAATACACATGAAGTAAGTCGGCACCCCAGCATATAAATGTATAGTATAAAAGTTACTGAAAAAAACGTAATTTAATTTTCTTAAAATTGGATCGACATTTATTAGCAATCTGTCTTTCAGTTTTTAATATGACATTTATTTAAATAGATGAATTTGGTTCAGAATTCTTTGTTTTTTAATAATTTTTTTTATAAGACATCTATTTTTAAGCAATATTTATGTGCTACACTATTAGAATTTCTAATCAGATACAAATAAAGATATAATTGTTATAAAATAAAACTTAATGCATGGAGTTATGGATTTTAAAACATATTTAATGCTTTTTAATACATATTAAGCATATTAATAACTGATATTTTTTCTCTCAAAATCCAAGGTTTTACTATTATAATGAAAAAAAGTCCCTGCATTTAGTACAACATTTGTTATTTGTTGTGTATGTGCAACTTCACCAACATTTGTTATTTTTTTGTGCCATGTAAACATAATGACCAATTATGTGTAGAGATATCCAACAAAGGATGAAACGAAAAATAAAACTTTCTGGACAAACAATGAGTATTGTTACATTCTATCATATATTGCTTCATGTGACTTTACAGATGGATTGGGGGGGGGGGATATAACATACACGCACAAACCTCAGTCGTTTTATGCTACAATCCCCAAAAAAAAGAGGGCGTCCTAAGAATTGGGGGCCCCAGACAGCTACCTACTTTGATATCCATAACAACGGCCCTAAATAGAAGTGACTATATCGACCTCTATTAAGTATACTAAAAGAAGTGTGTGACTATATCAACGTATAGTAAGTATACTAAAAGAAGTGTGTGACTATATCCAGTGCTTTTTTTCTAGCGAAAAATGTTTGGGAACTCATTTCACATCTGTTTTTTAACTTATGTCAGAAAATACTATAATAGTCTATAATTGAATTTTCCACTGAACACAAATTTTATTGTAATGGATATTTAAAGAAATAAACGTTTTTATAAGAAAATTAGAGACTCAAAGAGTTTATTTATAATAAAAACCGACCTGACTATATAGTTTATGTGGAAAAATGTATTCTACTGTATTATGATACTGGTACCGTATTAGGCTTTAAAACAACTTCCCGAGTTTTCTCATGTTTTCATCTGACAAATCATCTCGGTTTCTTTTCTTGCTTTGTGAGTCTAGAGCTGAATGTCTGCCTCGAAGCAGCCAAGAGTCTACGTACTTTGTAGGATCAAAATATGTTAGTGGGGGGGGGGGCGACCAATCTGATGAATAAAAGTGCCGAGACTGTTTTTGTCATAAGCGAAACTCTCGTTGGGGTGATTATCAAATTCATTTGTGAGAATCCCCTTTCACACTCGCTCGAAGAAATGGAAATTGTATTAAGAGCATGTATCAGAGGAAGAATTCTTTCATAATATGTTCTTTCCAATCTGTTTCAAATCTGGCCAAAAAAGCTATGGGAACTCAGCTCCCATGAGTTCCCACTGAAAAAAAGCACTGACTATATCAACCTATATTAAGTAAACTAAAAGAAGTGTGACTATATCGACCTCTATTAAGTATACTAAAAGAAGTGTGTGACTATATCGACCTCTATTAAGTATACTAAAAGAAGTGTGTGACTATATCGACCTCTATTAAGTATACTAAAAGAAGTGTGTGACTATATCGACCTCGATTAAGTAGACTAAAAGAAGTGTGTGACTATATCGACCTCTATTAAGTATACTAAAAGAAGTGTGTGACTATATCGACCTCTATTAAGTATACTAAAAGAAGTGTGTGACTATATCAACCTCTATTAAGTATACTAAAAGAAGTGTGTGACTATATCGACCTCTATTAAGTATACTAAAAGAAGTGTGTGACTATATCGACCTCTATTAAGTATACTAAAAGAAGTGTGTGACTATATCGACCTCTATTAAGTATACTAAAAGAACTTTAATTTTATTAATTAGCTTTCCTCTAAAATAACAAAACCTCGCAAAATTTACATGTTAGAATGCTTTTTTTTTAATCGTGTATTTTAGAAACCGATCTGCATTATTCAAGTTAGCTATAGTTATACACTAAAATCAGAAACTGAACGGTTAAATACATGCTCAGCCACATTTGACAAATGTAGAAAAATAGAGACAGACAGTCAAGCAAACATATAGACAAACACACGCACACACACACACAAATATATATAAATAGATAGATAGATAGATAGATAGATAGATAGATAGATAGATAGATAGATAGATAGATAGATAGATAGATAGATAGATAGATGAAATAGAGGTAACATTATTTTCATTTTAGTGACTTTAAATCTGCCAACATAGGTCTTTGTTTACATACAATGTTTACATTGCACAACGATAACAACAAATGTGGCGCGTCCGGTCAATCGGGATATGCTTAGAAATCAAAGCTGCCTGCACTACTTTTGTTGGACATCTGGACAATAGACAGGGGCGGGGGAAAACTGCCAGCGAATACAAGAGTAGGTTGGTAGCACAAGAGTAGTAGGCCTATATAAGAGCACTGGTCACAGTCCATTCCATTAACCAGTTTGTAATGTGTTGGTGTTTTCTGTGTTTTCTCTCAAAGTGTGGCGATCGGATTTAAAAAAAGGCAAGGAAGTGATTCTAACTTTGTAAAAGTTTTTTTTTACTTGATTGTGAGAATGGATGACTATGCTCACGTAAATGGCGATCCAGTGCAAACTTCTTATTTTGACTATTTGCCCGATGATATTGTTCTGTCAATATTTCAATTTATTACGGATTTCGATGATCTGTTCAATCTGCGCCGACTAAGCAAACGGCTGTCGATCATCGCAGAGGACAGGACTCTAGCTCCTATTATCGACTGCAGGAAACGCATCTGGATGTCTAAAGGTACTTTATACGATTTTATCACACCTTATGCTAAATGTATACAAATTCTCAACCTGGACAATTGTTATTGGCTACAGCCTACGGAAGCAGAAATGTTTCTACAATGCACTCAGCTGCGTTCTCTGCATATCATGCACATGGAGGTGCCGGCCAGTATTCTGTGCCAGATTTTAGCCAATCAAACAAAATTGACCAGCCTGTCTATTTCAATTTCTGATATCGACGATTTCCACGTGCAGCTGGCGGCATCGCCGGGTGCTCAAGAATGTTTCCGTCGAATCCTCGAGTTGAAGCTTCATTTCTCCAACAAACTCTATCATGGCTTTAAACCCATGGTTAACTTTAGCATGGTGCCTACATTGTTTGAGTACTGTAGAGACGTCCAAGAGATACACATATACGGCAACAAGAAAGGTTCCAGGGCCGTCACACAGAGCATCCTCCAGCCACACAACATCAATGTCAACAACCTGAAGAACTTAACTGTGTTGACATTAAACACGAACGTGGATCCAGTGGCCAGACTCATCTTCTATGAGACTTTAAATAGTGTCTGCAACTTACCAGTACATTTCAAAACATTGTTGCCTTTTTCCAATTATGACGACCAGTGGTGGACTCAGGATGCCCACAGAAACGCAATGGCTAATGCTGAGGATCTCGTTCACTTAGATATCTCGGGAATCAACATGAGTCTTCACTTACTCGGTCACATAGAACCAGCAGCACCTAAACTAACCTATTTAAATATATCTGAAAACCAAGGACTAGCCATGTCTGATTTGAATGATATTGGCCGCTATTGTAGAAATCTTACAAGCCTAAATCTTGAGAATTGCATCCATATCCTTCTACGTAATACGCCTCATCATTGGGGTTTACGAAGAGATGAGCCAAGGGTTTATAATGCCTCGGGGCTGGAAAATGTAATTTCCAGTTGTGTGAAGTTAAGTCACTTGAACCTAAAAGGAATCCACATACATCCTGAGTACATGGCTGCAACAACCCACAAAAGTCTGCCATCTCTTTTGTGCACCAATACCAAATGGCAAAGTCTGTCAATACCAACTTGCTGCTTGCCTACAGAACACACCTGTTCTAAGCCAGAGGAGAAAATTCCAGACTTACCTGTCAAGGCAATCTGCAGTAAATGTCGCTTGGCAAATATTAACCCATCTGATCCAATGTCACTTTTAAAACGCCCAGAATCAGAGCCAGAAACTGATTTTCAAAAACTGGTTCGTCTCAGTCCAGACATGGAACACTTTGAACTCATCGCACCTGGCTTTACTTCAGCGTTCAGTAAAACGTACGGCGTTCAGCCAACCACATCGGCATATAGACGGTGTGAAGTTTCGTTGAATATTGACGATTCTGACCTGTTAGACATTTATTACTGGTCGAAACTGAAAAGTCTTCAGCTCACAGCTATTGAAGGAATTAAACTGGGATACTGTCTGTGGACCATAGCCAAAGGCTGCCTATCATTGGAGCAACTCTACATATCATGCCTTGGACAATTATCTCACTGCACCTACATAGACTGGCTGGTGAAGTCGTTGCCATTGTTTTATAATCTTAAAGATTTCAGACTTGAACATCCTCAATTAGCAGTGAATAAAAAACTACTAAGAGCTATTGGGAAATGTTCATCACTGGAGAGAATATGCATCGTTTCAATGCGTGGAACATTTTCTACTGAAGAAGTGAAGCGTCTATTTGTTCGCCTGCCTAATCTGTTCAGCTTTCAATTATACACAGACGAGCCAGTCAGAAAGTGTGTTCAGCTGAAAAATTTTTTACTGGAAGAATATCAGGAGAGTAGACCAGCTCTAAGTGTTTGTATCTATCCTCTGTTGAACTCCGACCTACAAGAAGTCGTTGCACAGCAAGTGCCGGACCAACACTTTGATGAAATGACCATTTTGACATCTAGAGTTGCCATGCATCCAGAAATATAAACAGTTTCTGTACAATAAGCGGACAAAAATTTTTATGACAGTCAATTAATTATAATTTTATTTATATTTAATTTCGTACCTTTGAGTTTCTCATGTTAACTTATAATTTCTACCTGAGTCTCATACGTTAATAAATGAATATGTTATTACTTTCTAAAAATGAGTGTTTTTGCTAGCTTAATATAAAAAAAGGTTAATTCCGATATGGAACACAAGTATCTCGAGAAAACCCCAAATTACGTTTTTTTTTAAATCCCTCCTTTCTTTAATTCCCTCTTCATCGTACATTTTATAATAAAAATTAACATATTTTCGGAAGATAGGATTTTTTTGTGTCAATGGATAGTTGAGTATGAAGAAACTTATAAAAGTATCTTCATGTGTGTAATATCTGATCGCTGCATCAACAACCATGAATTAATTAACTGTAGTGTTAAATAGGTGTAAATATTTTTTTCTTGTAATTGTTATAAAACACTTTTTATCGGTGCCTTGTCACAAGAAAATGTAAAGCCACAGTTATTACTGCATTTAAACACATACAATCTTAATGGCATTTTATTTCTTCTTGGGACAAGCGCGTTTACACCAGTATAAATTTTAATTTTTTAGTCATTGATACACAGACATTTAAAATGCAAATTATTTCCTATGATAAATGTGCTAACTAAGGAACTATTCTAAAAAAAGAAATTCTCAAATTAACGGCTCATTACTGCAAGTTGTTGTATGTTTACATTTTTATATATTATTTGTTTTTTCAAATTAAAATCATAATTATTACCCTACTTCTTGAATATGTCAAAGAGTACATTTAAAAAAAAAATTCTTTCACGGTATTTGTTTTTTTTTTCATTCTTCGAAAAGTTTGGAATTTATTTTTATTTTTCCAAATTTGAAGACTATTATTTCTATATGCTTTTTCGCATCACATTTCATTGCTATAACATTTTCATTCATGGTTCATATATTTTTATTGCTTAGCATTTCCCCAAACTGCATTTATCTGAAACATACAAAATGCTTACTATAATGAAATCTGAAGATCACATCAAGTCTTGGAATGTAATCTTTCAGACTTCCTTTTGTATTGTCAATTTTTTTAACAATGATTTGTATACATCAAAGCATTGCTATTTTTATAAAAAATTGATTCAAAAATTTATTTCAATGATTTATCGATCTTCACTTTATATTAAAGCTAAACAAAAAAAGAAGTATATATCTTTGTTTTCATTTACAACCAGAATTTGTGTGTTTTGCTCTTTTTTGTTAGTTATCATTGTGAATGCAGACATTGAAATTATACCCGATATTTATGTTCAAATGATAGTTATCTTACGTTCATTTGTATACAATCAATAGATTTCAGCACTTTATTCCCACCTGTATACCCGGTAAATCAGACTAGATCATGATAAGTAAAACTGGAATAAATTAGAATCAAAGAAGACGGATGGTTGTGCAGAGTAGATTGCTAGACTGGAGATAAAAAGAGTCCCTTTTTGCATAAGAGTCCCTGTTGATATAAGGGTCCCTGTTGACATGAGAGTCCCGACTTAACACGATGAACGACCAATGGTCCCCCAAGTCCACCCATCTTTAAACAGGTACCTATAATTAGTTGTAAGAAGAAAAGGCGTCTGGACATGGTCCTAGCAGATACATTTGAATTCTACAATTCTACATTTTGTCTGCCCAAAAGGTCTAAGAGGGAGAACTGTACACTAATCCCCCTGTTGTTGGGAAGATGACCAAATTGACCTAATCCATGTATTCAATTGATCGTATGTGACCCCCCCACCCACCCACACACACACATACTATCACTTTATGTCATGTTGTCAGAACCTCCAAATGAATATCCTCAACCCATCCCCCACGTTTCTGTAAAATGTAATATTTAACTAAGATACTAAATATAATTCAATATAAAAAAGTAAAGTTCCCTTAGCCCTAAAGGGCCATCGGGGCTGATGAAGTGTAGAATTCATCTGCTTCTATAACCTCGGCGTATGAAGGGATTGTGTGGTTAGCACAACCCCCAGCCGCCTTTACTTCCCCAACTTAATGTCAGGTACCCATTTAAAGCTGGGTGGAATTGTGGGACGACTTTCAAACACATTTCACCTGGAAAAATTCCCGTGGGTCTCACCGAGGATCGAACCCAGGACTCTAAGGTTGATAGTCGAGTATCTATGTTACCGGCAAAGTGTGAAATGCCGGCATTCTATAGAATGCCTAGGCAATGTATAGAATGCCTGGTGATTTTAGGCAAAGTATAAAATTTTTAAATTGTGCATACTTTTCCTAGGCGTTCTATACAATGCCTAGGCATTGTATAGAATGACTAGTGTCGTTTTGGCAAAGTATAAAATTTCTAAATTGTGCATACTTTTCCTAGGCATTCTATACAATGCCTAGGCATTGTAAAAAATGACTAGTGTCGTTTAGGCAAAGTATCAGAAAAGAACAACAAAAGCCTTTATTGATACAAACGTATTTTAATATGGAATGAATGCAAAATAAAGCATATGATGTTCATACCGTAAAAAACAACGACAGCAGATTGAAGTATTTGCTTCAGCAGGTAAGACTGGATTCACACTTAGAATTGTACTGTACGTAATTTTCTTCTTTCACACAAAACACTTCATATTTTGGTATTTTGATCTGTCATGTTCATATTTCACGAATTAGTGAAGAATTGATAAATAATAAAACGATGTTGTTTCTGGTGAAAACAAGCAGAACACAACTGGAATGAGCTACTTGTTGCAGCAGGGAAGACTAGAATGGCATTTTGAATTGCATTTAATTTTCTTTTTCACACAAAGACACCTCATAGTTTGGCATTTCGTCTTGCATTTACATCTGACGAATCCTTGGCCGCTTCCTGTAGACTGAGAAGTAGCAGCAGGTCGGAGAGCTATTTCAAGGTCAGGAACGTCTTTTGCTTTTATTAAATCTTTTGGACATACGGTGAATTCTTCAAGAAACGTCACTCCTTTGCTGTTTACTACTCTATTGTTTTCTGACCACCTTGTCCTAAGTCGTCTGTCACCTTGTCAACCATTATTTGCATTACTCCTACGTCTGATATATCTTCTTATCTTACAACGTCGAAGGGGATTGTCGGTCTCTAAATCTACTCTAGTTCCTAACAAGGTCAGTTACATACTTTGCCGAACGGGTACTCGGCATTCTATAGAATGCCTAGGCAATGTATGAAATAGCAATTTATTTCATACTTTGCCTGAAAAATTTAGGCATTCTATACATTGCCTAGGCATTCTATAGAATGCCGGATTTCACACTTTGCCTGTAACATCTACACCACAATATAGCTATAGGTAAAAGAAACAGTCGAGTTGCTAAGGATAATCCCCTTTTCGACAATAGTGTTTTTCTCCATATTTTACGGGATCACCATAGTGAAAATCCCATATCTTGACAATATATTTTTTGTACCCAAAACACAGGATCTCCCATAGTGATAATCCCCATAACCCTATAGTTTCTCCTCCCAAAACACGGGATCCACATTGTGATAATCCTTTAACCCTATAGTTTTTCTACCCAGATTACGGTATTCCGGTCGAATTTCAGCTCACTAATTAGGCTACTTCCCGGAATTCGCCTCATCACTAGAGATATCCGACAATACTTTCTAAATCAACATGAGAACTTGTCATTTTTGACTTGAAGATGATATCAAAATGATTAGGAAATAAACTACATCAATGGTTACATAAATACCAGTACAATATAATAGAGAAAACGGGGGGGGGGGGGGAGGGGCAGTGCTGTAATAAATTTTTATTATTAGATATTTACTAGAGAAAACATGATAAATACATGTCGGCCAGGGACGATGCGTGAATTTTGCCTATCATAACTCTTCAAGAAAAATGTAATGATCTTTTGTATGCTATATACATAGGCACAAACAAACATAATTTATTTATTTCTATACAATAAAAAAACTAACAACAAATAAAATGTATACATAATTAATGTTATATATATTTCAACCTTTTTTCATTCAATTAAGAATGATTATGCCAACTTCATTCAAATATATCAGGGGACCCTAGCTTTAATGGCCCATCGAATACAGCTATCTGCTAATATAAACTAGTTTGCTGTACTTAGTAACAGTTATTTCCTGGCGTCCCTGCTATTGGCCTGGCCCATGCTGTAGAATGCACGGCCCCAGCTGTAGAATGCCCGGCCCCTGGCGTAGGATGCCGGCCCCTGCTGTAGACTTTTCACGCTACGGGGCTGGGTGGGCCCGACTTTGACATGGTCTGTGTCACAACTTCCAACAATCGGTGACATTATTTGATTAGGATGTGGGTTATATTCTGTGTCACAACTTCCAACAATCGGTGACATTATTTGATTAGGATGTGGGTTATATTCTATGTCACAACTTCCAACAATCGGTGACATTATTTGATTAGGATGTGGGTTATATTCTGTGTCACAACTTCCAACAATCGGTGACATTATTTGATTAGGATGTGGGTTATATTCTGTGTCACAACTTCCAACAATCGGTGACATTATTTGATTAGGATGTGGGTTATATTCTGTGTCACAACTTCCAACAATCGGTGACATTATTTGATTATGATGTGGGTTATATTCCGTGTCACAACTTCCAACAATCGGTGACATTATTTGATTAGGATGTGGGTTATATTCAGACATTTGTACACGCCTTCTGTAATAATTAAAGTGGTTGAAAGATCATTGTTAAGATCGCAGTTTAGTGGTACCTTCGTCCATTCAGCCCACCCCCCAACCCCGAGCCACATGGACGCTTTTATCCGCGCTATGCTGAGCACAGCTCTTAAGGGGGGTGGGGATGAGAGGAGCATGATATGGGGGTAGCTGTGGTATTAAACGGGACTGCGATCTTAACAATCATACATAAATGCATTACTAGCAGCTAGGTGCATAAGAATCGGAAGATATCTGTAGTATTTCTAACTCTAGGTGTTAAAAATACTACAGACATTTTCTGATTCTTATAGATAAGATCGAAGTATACTAATAACAAATAAATTTTTTTATTAATTTAAAATGTAATTTGTGTACAATATTCTGAACACTGAAAAAAAAATTTCAATGGCAACAATTAAAATTTCAGTTAAATGTAGCTATTGACATATTTATTTTAATTGAATTATATATACTACCCGAAATTTCTGTCGGTGGGCCTGTTCGCAACCTTGTAATAGTTTTATATATTGATATCTTCTGAGGACAATTATCAACTTACATAAGTTAATAAAATAATATTGACATCCGACTTCACATTTATACATATGTATAATAAAATAATAAAATACAAACTCCGTGATTTCTGAGTGATGTTATTTAATTTACAAATTTACTTTTTAGCAGAATTAATTTTATTTTAAATTAAATAATTGCGACTGGTCAATTTGTTGTTGAAAGATCTGTTCTTTGTTTTCAATATTTTATAAGAAATATCACACAAATAGCTAAGCTTTATTCGTGCATCTTTGTCGTTCTTCCTTGGTTGTACGTTTAACCAACAGTATAATGATATAAATCAGGTATCTATTATGTAATAATTGTGTAGCAGAACAAATGGTCAATATATTTATAACAGGAATCAGAAATTGCTCAGCCTCAATAAATTTTTATCATTAAAACTCTTTACTATTTAAATTATTTTTAACAAAACTGCAACATGCCATGCATTATTTTGACGTAGTTAAAATTATATATTTCTAATTAATAGCTAAACAATCGGTACTAAAATGCACCATTCCAGATATGGAACTGCAAAAAATTTCTTGGGGAGGGGACTCACTGAGATCCCCTCCCCAAACCCCTCCTCTCCATTCGCAAGCTTTCGGCGCTTCGCACCTCCATCTTCGACCCCCCGAACATTTCTTCTACCCCACCAGGGGCAGAATTGGGGGAGGGGTCATGTCCCGTCCCCTTCCCGGTTTCCGCAAGTTTAGGTAATACATCATTAAATTATCGAAATATTTTTTGTTCAAAGACCAATTTTCAACAATGAAAACAGTTTCGCTTCCCCCCCCCGGTCAAAGTTTTGCCCCCCTCCCATCAAATTTGTCTAGATCCGCCCTTGTACCCCAGGATTAGTTCTTCGGCACCCCCCACCCCTTCCGAAAAAAATTTCTTCGCCCCCCCCCCCCCCCAGAAAATTTCTTCGCGCCCCCCCCCCAAATAAATATAAATACTGAAGTCTAAAATATTTTAAATAAAGTATCATTTTACTATTTGCTAATTTGAACATTGAAATAACTTTTTAGTACTTATGAAAATGACGACTAGTGAAACCTCGATCGAAAAATAATGAAATGTTTCTGGATGCCCTGAAATGGTTTGTTTTTAGTAAAACCGACAATGCGTATATTTTTCAAGTTCCTGACTATGGGAGTGAACGCGGCAATATTTGCATAACTTTTTATCAGCGGCTTGTTAGCGTGGAGCAATTACAAAAATTTTTGTCTCGTGTGATACTATCTTATTAGGGAGCCGGAGCCGAGCCGGAGCCGTCAAATTTGTGGGAGCCGGAGCCGGAAAAAATATGGCGGCTCCGCAAGCCTGGTCCTCGGCCAGATAAAACGAAAACTTGCCGCAAATGCCTGCTGGCAAATGTTAACCCATCTGAACCGACGTCACTTTTAAATCGACCAGAGTCACAACCAGAAACTGATCTTCAAAGGCTTATTCGACTCACTCCAGACATGAAACACTTTGAGCTCATCTCCGCCGGCTGCAATTCCGCTTTTAATAAAATGTATGTCATTCAAAATCACACATTTACTTCACCTTGTGCAACATCCTTAAATGTAGATGACTCTGACCTGATAGACCTGTATCACTGGAAAAAGTTGAAATGTCTGCAACTCACATCTATAAAAGGGTTGAAACTTGGATATTGTCTGTGGACCATTGCTAATGGCTGCACATCTCTGGAACAACTCTACCTGTTATTAAACCAAGGCTCAAACATAAACTGGCTGCTGAGATCTTTGCCGCTATTTTCTAACCTTAAAGACCTGAGATTTGAACAGCCTCAACTTGCTGTAAATAAGAACCTGCTCGAAGCAATAGGAAACAGTCGAAAACTGGAAATGACCTGCATTGTAGTTCCTCGTGCTGAAGATGTGAGGAGACTTTTTGTTTCTTTGCCCAATTTGTTGAGCTTTCAGTTGTACACGAATGAATGTGTTAAAAAGTGTGAGCAGCTGATGAATTTCCTCCTGAAGGAGTATCAGAGGAGTAGACCGCCACTCTCTGTATGCATCTACCCTCTGTTAGATGACAACATCGAACAAGTCATCGTGCGTCTTGTTCCTGATCAACACTTTAATGAAATGACAGTCTTGAAGTCCATGGTATCTATTCGCCCAATAGAAATATATTGATAAACATTTTGTAAGCAGAAATTGTTACACCTAGTTTTATTTTTAGGGTTACATTTTGTTTTTATACTTCTATGTTTATGAAACCTGCTGGATATACATATTTAGAAATGCAAAATATTGTCTTTTTTTCATAAGTATTGTATGAATCTCACAATATGAAATGAAATACTATAATTTTACAATTATTTTTAATATTAAAGTTGTATTCTTATCACGTTTTGTATCCAACACTTGACATCAAAGTGAAAAAAAAATTAAATGTATATTTTTTCTCATTTATTACTCCAGTTTGAGTTTTTATTTATTTCTTGTCTATTTTATCTTTAAAACACAACAACAATTGGATGAGTTGTCAACGACCTCAGCCACCCTACTCATAGGGGTATCCGGACAAAACCCCCACGGACTAAACCCCCAAGGACAAAATCCCCAGCGGACAAAACCACCACTGGACCTAACCCCTAATTTTGCTATAAAATCTATTATTTGGCCCAAATTTTTATTTAAAAATGTAATATATAATACTTGAATGTAAATATATACATAAATATGTATTTTTAGTGAATTTCTTTTTCAAACTACCCAAATAAGCTCCATCAGCCCTTCGAGTCACAGTGGTCAAAAGTCAACCTCTTGTTAGCTTTACATCAACAGGCAACTTATCTTACAAGGTAAAAAAAAAACCCCAACAAAATTAAAGGTTTTAGCCCAAGGTCAATACTGACCGTATATTTATTCTACCTTTTGATTCTCGCGCCAGACGCACATTTTATAGCAGACGGTAAAACAGACAGCATAAGAATCACAGTGGTCGAAAGTCAATCCTTTATTTAGGTAAAACAGCAGAGGAACATGCATAATGATATACTCTGTTGACAGACTTGATCTCTTATATCGACATACATTTACCTTAGCCCATGGTCAACTTTGTATATATATATATATATATATATATATATATATATATATATATATATAGAAGTATTAATAATATCGACTTATATTCGATCTTAACATTTTGAGGGTTTTGTCCTACACTCACCCAAAAGACCCCCCCCCTTGCCCCAACTGGAGTTTATTACTGGTTATAGACATGAATGAGAATCTAAAGTAGAGGGGGGGGGGAGGTTGTGCGGCATTTCCAACTGTAAACTTTTAAAATTTGGCATATGTCCTACCACAGAATATATTTAGTATTATATATTTTATATCAACGCATTTCAATCCTACTTCATTTTCTCTATTTCAAATGTCGGTCTTTTCTTTTTTTTTTGTTATGACCAAAAAAAAAAAATCTAACGTACAAAAATACTTATCCTACTTAATAATATTGATACAAAGAATTACTAGATGATACATTCTTTGCACACACACACACACACGCCCCCCTAGCGTCGATAAATATAATGTGCTTGTCAGGTGTCCTTATTAATACATTACTAGAAAGGCTTTTCACAATGCGTACACATTTATTAAATGTGTTAAATTTAATTTCGATTATCTTTGTGTGTGTGTGTGTGTGTGTGTGTGTGTGTGTGCTAGGTTGTTTGGGACGTAGACGACGTAAGTATCCGAACAAAATCCCAGCGGACTTAAGTACCACAGGCTAAACTCCCCGCTGCCAAAACCTTTACTTTTAATGTAACGTGTAATATTTAACTCAAATGTAAACTTTTAAGTGGATTTCTTTCTTACAAAGGGCGCCGATAGGCTGCATCGGCCTTTCGAGCCAAATTGGCGAAAGCCAAACCATTGTTTGCATCGACAGGCGGCTCATCGCACAATGCCAAATAAACAACATGATTTATAGCTATAGCCCAGGGTGAAGACTGACCAAAATTATTCTTTTACCCTTTTCAATTCTCGCGCCAGACACACATTTGATCACGAAGGTAAAACAAACAACATGAGCACGCTATTGGCCAAACGCCAATCCTTTGTTAACTTTAGGTAAAGCAAATAACAAAGGAATAAGCCTATTGATACACTTGTTGTGTTGATAGATGTGATCTCTCATCTGTGAAGTCCCTGTAAGAATGAGATGTTTTTCACTTGGATCATATAAATCACTAAATCACTTGGATCATATAAATCACTAAATCACTTGGATCATATAAATCACTAAATGACCGTTCTGTAGTGCTCTTCTTTAATCCCCACCACAGCCGACAGTGCAATCGTCATATAGGCTCCACAAGAGACATGTAAGGAACTTTGGTAACGAACTTTTCATTCCCTTGGTCCTCACCAGATATCGAAACCGTGACCCTCAGGTCAAATGCTAATAGCCCCCCCCACCACCCCGGTCCGAGGCAAACCATTTCTAAAATATGAAAGTCAGTCAATACTTAAAGCCCTATATCCATCGCTCTGCATAGGTCTCTATGGGACCTAGGCCATATTAATAGATATTAGGGAGTCATAGACAAAATTACATGTCTGAGCACGAGGTTTAATACAAATCAATACTGGAAGTGGGCGTTACAGACAGTTTCCAAAATTACAGATCCATATGAAAGGCCCCCTCAACCAGAGATCCACTTACTTTGCCACAATTAGGAAGCGGCATATTCACTAATTCAGTACATTTTGCTGGAGAAATCATTTTTTTTAAGATATTGTCCCAGGCTCCCCCAAAAGCTAGTTGTGTTACTGCTTTAAGACATAATAATAACAACAACAATTTATTTATTTTGTGTATGGTGTGCTACAGTAACTATTAAAATGTTTTGGTTTGTCTTTCTTTAAAAAAAAACTTGATCCATTGTGATATGTCATAATATTATCTCTATACTTATAAGACGCATTTGTTGTCTGTCTGTCTGTCTGTCTGTCTGTTGCCTTATAACTCAAGATCCAGACAAAAAATAACGTGAAATTTGTTACACATACACATAATTACATGGGGAAGGTTATAGGACAGGTTTCCTTTCATCTCGATGGGTAGTTTAATTGTAATTAATTTTTTTTATTTTAGTATTTTACTATATTAAAGTAATATCGACGGCGCCATAAATAAAATTCCTCTGTGACGTCATTTCCCGGTGATCGAATAGAACTTGCGCGCTGGTGCTGTATTGTGCCTTTGTGATGCGAAGAATTGTTGATGTTTTTTCATGCTCTCTGATTTGTACAGTTTGAGGAGGGTAAAGGAATGAAGAAGGATTTTAGAAGAAGTGTGAAGCCATAATAATAAAAAAATAAATATATATATATATATATATATATATAGAGAGAGAGAGAGAGAGAGGGGGGGAGGGAGAGAGATAAAGAGAGAGAAAGAGAGAGAGGGGGCAGGGGGAGAGAGAGAGGAAAGGAGGGTAGGAGGGAGGGAGGGAGGGGGAGAGTGGAGGGAGAGGGATGGACAGGGGGAGACAAGGAGGGGGAGATAGGATGGGAGAGGGAGCAGGGGAGAGAGGGAGCAGGGGAGAGGGAGCAGGGGGAGCAGGGTGAGAGGGAGAGAGGAAGGGAGGGAGAGAGGGGGTAGGGAGGGAGAGAGAGGGGAGGGAGGGAGAGAGAGGGTGGGAGAGAGGGAGGGAGAGAGATAAAGAGTGAGGGGGGAAGGGAGGGAGAGAGAGGGAATGAGGGAGGAAGGGGGAGAGAGGGGGAGGGAGAGAGAGAGGTGGAAAGGGGAGGGAGAGAGAGGGGAGGGAAGGAGAGAGGGAGAGTGTGGGAGAAATGGGAGGAAGAGATAAAGAGAAAGAGGGGGCAGGGATGGAGAGAGAGGGAAGGAGGAGGGAGGAGGATGGACGGGGGGAGAGAAGGAGGGGAGAGGGGAGAGAGGGAGATGGGAGAAGGACGGAGAGAGATGGGAGAGAGGGAGGGAGAAAGGGAGGGAGGGAAAGGGAGAGAGGGGGAGGGAGGGAGGGAGAGAGAGAGAGAGGAAGGGAGAGAGGGGGTAGGGAGAAAACAGAAGGTAAACAGAAAACCTTATTTTAATCCCGGGCAAAGCCGGGTACTTGCAACTAGTATTATTATATCCCAATCAGAGTAGTCCTTTTACTATGATTTTTTTTAAAGTCATATGTATATATATATAAGTTGACCTATATATAAAACGAGACATATAGTCATTTCATAATTTAAAGACTAATTTTTGTATTATGTAAATTATTTGTTCTCGCACATATATTTTTTTTTTAATGCAACGTAAAATTATAAATAAACTATAAGTATGCTAATGAGGTATTTTAAAGATAAAACAATATTTAATGTATGCCTTACGATTTTCTTTTGAAAATTAGAAAATAAGTAGACACATTGGACAATAAATGACAAGGTGTTGTCCTGGTATGAGAAGACAAAATCTTTAACCTTATCAGAGCTCGATTTACTCCCGGGGATCGCCGGGGATATCCTCGGCACTGAGGACTGTATGGGGATCCCATACCCACCCCCTTCAAGAGCTGTGGTCAGCAGTCGTAGATAAAAGCGACCATGCGCTCGGGGGTGGGGGTGGGGGTGCGCTGGACGAAGGTACGACTTTACTGCGATCTTAATAATGATTTGAAGGCCAACCACTTTAATTATTACAGAAGGCATGCACATATGTCTGAATATAACCCACACCCTGATCAAATAATGTCACCGATTGTTGGAAGTTGTGACACAGACCATGTCAGAGTCGGGCCCACCCAGCCCCGCGTAGCGTGAAAATTCTACAGCAGGGGCCAGGCATTCTACAGCAGGGGCCGGGAATTCTACAGCACGTGCCGGGAATTCTACAGCAGTGGCCGGGCATTCTACAGCAGGGTCCGGGCATTGTATAGCAGGGTCCGGGCATACTACAGCAGGGGTTGGGCATTCTACGGCAGGCCTATAGCAGGGAGGCCAGGAAATAAATGTTACTAAGTAGAGCAAACAAGCAGAGGGGGGGGGAGAGGGCAGACAAAACGTAGGGGGCAGCGGCCTGGGCCCACCTTAGATCGATGAGAGCTGCGCCCCCAGTTTTTCATATAAAAATAGCAAAAAACAGTTGGAAGAGTTGCTCTTCTTCTTCCTTTGCCTCTACAGCCCATTTAGGGCCCTGACCTGCCATACTACACTTCTCCACTTTTCCCGATCCATGGTCTTCTTCCTCCACTCTCTCACTCCTATGGTTTTAAGCTCTTTCTCCATTTCTTCCAACCATCTGCTTCTTGGCCTGCCTTTAGGCCTTTTCTCATTGGGTGTTGTCTTATATATTGCTTTTGGACTTTTCTTTCTATGTGCCACCTTAATCTATTCATTTTAATTTCAGCTGTTATATTTGATTCTTCATTATGTATAAATTTTATTTGTTGTTAGTCTTATTATTTATAGAAATGAATAAATTATGTTTGTTTGCGCCTATGTATATAACATACAAAATATCATTACATTTTTCTTGAAGAGTTATGATCGGCAACACTGACGCCTCGTCCCTGGCCGACATGTATTTAGCATGTTTTCTTTAGTAAATATCTAATAATAAAAATTTATTAAAGCACTGCCACCCCTCCCCACCTCGTTTTATCTGTTTTATTTTACTGGTATTTATGTAAACAGTAATGTAGTTTATGGGCAGGAAGGCCAGATCGAAAAAAATTCCTTATTTTTGCAGATATTAGTATAATATTTAACACATATATAGTACTGGAGATAGTAAGTTAAAATATAGTAAAAAAAAATTATTGCAATGAGTGGTTGCCATGGAAACGGCGGCCATATTGTTTTTGAGTATATTTTTTAAAACGCTATTTCTCTTAAAATACAAAAGCTATCTATATGAAATTCAGCAGATACCATAATAGATGTATGGGTAACAAATCGTATTGATGATTTTTTTATATCTTTAACGGTTATTTTTTAATTAATTTTTTCCTATGGGGTATTTTGGTATCGGTCAAAATATGATAAATTTACCATCAAAAAAATTCCTAAAAAAAAAGTATAGCCTATTTTAAAATTTCATCAATAAGATATGACTACACATGTATTTAGAACATGTGTGCCAAATTTCAAGAAAATCCACTCAAAAATGTAGAAGAAATTGAGACTAAAGGAAAGAAAAATAAAATTTAGAGAAAAATAAAAAAAACAGGCTTTTCAGCAAAATTTTAGACAAAGTCAAGATACATGTGATTTTCAAATGCATTTTTATTAAAGAAATTAATCACTGCAAACTATAAAACTCATATAATTCGATTCAGAGATGGTAATAATTTAATAATAAATAATAAAAAAAAAATTCGATAATTTGACACCAAGGGACTTAATCAATCTGGCGCTCCTGCCCTTATTTCCAAATAATTTTTTATATCATCGTCAAGTCAAAAATTACAAGTTATATTGATTTAGAAAGTATTGTCGGATATCTCTCGTGATGAGACTATTTCCGGGAAGTAGCCTAATTAGTGAACTGAAATTCGACCGGGATGCCGTAGTCTGGGTAGAAAGACTAAAGGGTTAAAGGATTATCACTATGGGGATTCCGTGTTTTGGGAGGAGAAACTATAGGGTTATGGGGATTATCACTATGGGAGATCCTGTGTTTTGGGTACAAAAAATATATTGTCAAAATATGGGATTATCACTATGGTGATCCCGTAAAATATGGAGAAAAACACTATTGTGGAGATAGGAGATTATCCTTAGCAACTCGACTGTTTCTTTTACCTATAGCTATATTGTATTATATTTAGTATCTTATTTAAATATTACATTTTACAGAAACGTGGTGATGGGTTGGAGATATCCGTTTGAAGGTTCTGACAACATGACATAAAGTGAAAGGGGGGGGGGGAGTCACATACGATCAACTGATGACATGGATTAGGTCAATTTGGTCATCTTCTTAACAACAAGGGGGATTGGAAAAATGTTCTCCCTCTTAGACCTTCTGGGCAGACAAAATGTAGAATTGTAGAATTCCCATGCTTCTGCTAGGACCATGTCCAGACGCCTTTTCTTCTTACAACTAATTATAGGTACCCGTTTAAAGATCGGTGGATTTGGGGGACCATTGGTCGTTCATTGTGTTAAGTCATGACTCTAATGTCACCAGTCTTAGGCTCTACTCTGCACAACCATCCGTCTCAAGGATAATATAATCGAAAAAAATTATTTGTTTCTAATTAATTCCAGTTTTACTTATCATGATCAACTCTGAGTTAGCGGGTATACAGGTGGGAATAGAGTGCTAAAATCTATTGATTGTATACAAATGAACGTTTGATAACTGTCATTTGAACATAAAACATAGGGTATAATTTCAATGTCAGGTTTCACAATGATAACTAACAACAAAGAGCGAAACACACAAATTCTGGTTGTAAGTGAAAACAAAGATATATGTATACTTTTTTTTGTTTAGCTTTAATATAAAGTGAAGATCGATAAATCATTGGAATAAATTCATGTCTAATTTTTTAAAACAACAATGCTTTGATGCATACACACGATTGTTAAAAAAAAATGACAATACAAAAGGAAGTCTGCAAGATTACATTCCTAGTCTTGATGTGATCTTCAGATATGATTAAATTAAGCCTTTTGTAAGCTTCAGATAAAAGCATCTTTGAGAAATGCTAAGCAATAAAAATATATGAACCATGAATGAAAAGTTTTATCAATGAAATGTGATGCGAAAAAACATAATGTATTAAAGTCTTCTAATTAGAAAAATAAAACCAATTTCCAGCTTTACGAAGATAAAAATGTAAAAAAAAAACAACTAAGCTGTAATGAGCCGTTAATTTGAGAATTTCTTTTATTTGGAATAGTCCCCTAGTTAGCACAGTTATCATAGGAAATAATTTGCATTTCAAATGTCTGTGTCTCACTGACTTAAAAATTAACATTTATACTTGTGTAAACGCGCTTGTCCCAAGAAGAAATATAATGCCAATAAGATTTTATGTGTTTAGATGCAATAATAACTGTGGCTTTACATTTCCTTGTGACAAGGCACCATTAAAAAGTGTTTTATAACAATTACAGGAAAAAAATATTTACACCGATTTAACACTACAGTAATTCATGGTTGTTGATGCAGCGATCAGATATTATATACATGAAGATATTTTTATAAGTTTCTTTATACTCAACTATCCATTGACAAAAAAAAATCATATGTTCCGAAAATATGTTAATTTTTATTATTAAATTTACGATGAAGAGGGAATTAAACAATGGAGGGATTTTAAAACAAATCGTAATTTGGGGTTTTCCCGAGATACTTGTGTTCCATATCGAAATTAACCTTTTTTATATTACGTTAGCTAAAACACTCATCTGTAGAAAGTAATAACATATTCAATGGATGGGGGAAAATATTGACAAAAATGTATTAACCTATGAGACTCAGCTAGAAATTACAAATTAACATGAGAAACTCAAAGGTAGGACAATAATATAAATAAAAATCTTATTAATTGACTGTCATAAAAATTTGTGTCCACTTATTTACAGAAACTGTTTATATTTCTGGATGCATGGCCACTCTAGATGTCAAGATGGTCATTTCATCAAAGTGTTGGTCCGGCACTTGCTGTGCAACGACTTCTTGTAGGTCGGAGTTCAACAGAGGATAGATACAAACACTTAGAGCTGGTCTACTCTCCTGATATTCTTCCAGTAAAAATTTTTTCAGCTGAACACACTTTCTGACTGGCTCGTCTGTGTATAATTGAAAGCTGAACAGATTAGGCAGGCGAACAAATAAACGCTTCACTTCTTCAGTAGAAAATGTTCCACGCATTGAAACGATGCATATTCTCTCCAGTGATGAGCATTTTCCAATAGCTCTTAGTAATTTTTTATTCACTGCTAATTGAGGATGTTCAAGTCTGAAATCTTTAAGATTATAAAACAATGGCAACGACTTCACTAGCCAGTCTATGTAGGTGCAGTGAGATAATTGTCCAAGGCAAGATATGTAGAGTTGCTCCAATGATCGGCAGCCTTTGGCTATGGTCCACAGACAGTATCCCAGTTTAATTCCTTCAATAGCTGTGAGCTGAAGACTTTTCAGTTTCTTCCAGTAATAAATGTCTAACAGGTCAGAATCGTCAATATTCAACGAAACTTTACACTGTCCATATGACGATGTGGTTGGCTGAACGCCGTACGTTTGACTGAACGCTGAGGTAAAGCCAGGTGCAATGAGTTCAAAGTGTTCCATGTCTGGACTGAGACGAACCAGTTTTTGAAAATCAGTTTCTGGCTCTGATTCTGGGCGTTTTAAAAGTGATATTGGATCAGATGGGTTAATATTTGCCAAGCGACATTTACGGCAGATTGCCTTGAAAGGTAAGTCTGGGGTTTTCTCCTCTGGCTTAAAACAGCTGTGTTCTGTAGGCAAGCAGCAAGTTGGTATTGACAGACTTTGCCATTTGGTATTTGTACACAAAAGAGATGGCAGATTTTTGTGGGATGTTGCAGCCATGTACTCAGGATGTATGTGAATTCCTTTTAGGTTCAAGTGACTTAACTTCACACAACTGGAAATAACATTTTCCAGCCCCGAGGCATCATACACTCTTGGCTCATCTCTTCGTAAACCCCAATGATAAGGCGTATTACGTAGAAGGATATGGATGCAGTTCTCAAGATTGAGGCATGTAAGATTTCTACAATAGCGGCCAATATTATTCATTTCAGACATGACTAGATTTTGGTTGCCAGATATATTTAAATAGGTTAGTTTAGATCCTGCTCGTTCTATGTTATAAAGACTCATGTTCATTCCTGAGATGTCTAAGTGAACGAGATCCTCAGCATTAGCCATTGCGTTTCTGTGGGCATCCTGAGTCCACCACTGGTCGTCATAATTAGAAAAAGGCAACAATGTTTTGAAATGTACTGGTAAGTTGCAGACACTATTTAAAGTCTCATAGAAGATGAGTCTGGCTAATGGATCCACGTTCGTGTTTAATGTCAACACAGTTAAGTTCTTCAGGTTGTTGACATTGATGTTGTGTGGCTGGATGATGCTCTGTGTGACAGCCCTGGAACCTTTCTTGTTGCCGTATATGTGTATCTCTTGGACGTCTCTACAGTACTCAAACAATGTAGGCACCATGCTAAAGTTAACCACGGGTTTAAAGCCATGATAGAGTTTGTTGGAGAAATGAAGCTTCAACTGAACTATTCGACGGAAACATTCTTGAGCACCCGGCGATGCCGCCAGCTGCACGTGGAAATCGTCGATATCAGAAATAGAAATAGACAGGCTGTTTAATTTTGTTTGATTGGCTAAAATCTGGCACAGAATACGGGCCGGCACCTCCATTTGCATGATATGCAGAGAACGCAGCTGAGTGCATTGTAGAAACATTTCTGCTTCCGTAGGCTGTAGCCAATAACAATTGTCCAGGTTGAGAATTTGTATACATTTAGCATAAGGTGTGATAAAGTCGTATAAAGTACCTTTAGACATCCAGATGCGTTTCCTGCAGTCGATAATAGGTGCTAGAGTTCTGTCCTCTGCGATGATCGACAGCCGTTTGCTTAGTCGGCGCAGATTGAACATATCATCGAAATCCGTAATAAATTGAAATATTGACAGAACAATATCATCGGGCAAATAGTCAAAATAAGAAGTTTGCACCGGATCGCCATTTACGTGAGCATAGTCATCCATTCTCACAATCAAGTAAAAAAAACTTTTACAAAGTTAGAATCACTTCCTTGCCTTTTTTAAATCCGATCGCCACACTTTGAGAGAAAACACAGAAAACACCAACACATTACAAACTGGTTAATGGAATGGACTGTGACCAGTGCTCTTATATAGGCCTACTACTCTCGTGCTACCAACCCACTCTTGTATTCGCTGGTAGTTTTCCCCCGCCCCTGTCTATTGTCCAGATGTCCAACAAAAGTAGTGCAGGCAACTTTGATTTCTAAGCATATCCCGGTTGACCGGACGCGCCACATTTGTCGTTATCGTTGTGCAATGTAAACATTGTATGTAAACAAAGACCCATCTCGGCAGATTAGATCTTAACAAGTTCTTGTGGCTAGATCATTGAGTTCAAATGTACAGTCACTAAAATGAAAATAACTTTAGCTCTATTTCATTCATCCATCCATCCATCCGTCTATCTATCTATCTATCTATCTATCTATCTATCTATCTATCTATCTATCTATCTATCTATCTATCTATCTATCTATCTATCTATCTATCTATCTATCTATCTATCTATCTATCTATCTATCTATCTATCTATCTATCTATCTATCTATCTATCTATCTATCTATCTATCTATCTATCTATCTATCTATCTATCTATCTATCTATCTATCTATCTATCTATCTATCTATCTATCTATCTGTGTTTGTGTGTGTTTGTCTATATGTTTGCTTGATTGTCTGTCTCTTTTTTTTTAACATCTGATGTCAAATGTGTCTGTGTATGTATTGTTGTTTTATCAAAGGTGCGAACACGTTCAAGGTAAATGTTGACCTCTCTTAAGTAGACCGTGTCATTATGTTTGTTGTCCCTCCCAACCTAGTATTATTAATATTGCAAAGGAG
>JAGDYQ010000090.1:1267421-1357421 GCA_021962125.1 Bulinus truncatus | reverse complement strand
ATACTTATAAGACGCATTTGTTGTCTGTCTGTCTGTTCCCTTATAACTCAAGATCCAGACAATACAATAACGTGAAATTTGTTACACATACACATAATTACATGGGGAAGGTTATAGGACAGGTTTCGTTTCATCTCGATGGGTAGTTTAATTGTAATTAATTTTTTTTTATTTTAGTATTTTACTATATTAAAGTAATCTCCTCGGCGCCATAAATAAAATTCCTCTGTGACGTCATTTCCCGATGATCGAATAGAACTTGCGCGCTGGTGCTGTATTGTGCCTTTGTGATGCAAAGAATTGTTGTTTTTTCATGCTCTCTGATTTGTACAGTTTGAGGAAGGTAAAGGAATGAAGAAGGATTTTGTTGTTCCCGGTCATTGTCATACTTATAGACTGTACCATAAAATAGTATTATCTATATTGAATGAAGTAGGTATAATCATTCTTAATTAAATGAAAAAAAAAGTTGAAATATATGTATATAACATTCATTATGTATAAGTTTTATTTGTTGTTAGTCTTATTATTTATAGAAATAAATAAATTATGTTTGTTTGCGCCTATGTATATAGCATACAAAATATCATTACATTTTTCTCGAAGTGTTATGATCGGCAAAGCTCACGCCTCGTCCCTGGCCGACATGTATTTATCATGTTTTCTTTAGTAAATATCTAATAATAAAATTTATTAAAGCACTGCCACCCCCCACCTTTTCCTCTTTTTTATTGTACTGGTATTTATGTAAGCAGTAATGTAGTTTATTTCCAAATCATTTTTTATATCATCGTCAAGTCAAAAATTACAAATTCTCATATTGATTTTGAAAGTATTGTAGGATATCTCTCGTGATGAGGCGAATTCCGGGAAGTAGCCTAATTAGTGAGCTGAAATTCGACTGGGATACCGTAATCTATGTAGAAAAACTATAGGGTTAAAGGATTATCATCCCCAAAAAAAAAAAAATTTATTGTCAAGATATGGGATTATCACTATGGTGATCCCGTAAAATATGGAGAAAAACACTATTGTTGAGATAGGGGATTATCCTAAGCAACTCGACATTTTCTTTTACCTATATCTATTTTGTATTATATTTAGTATCTTAGTTAAATATTACATTTTACAGAAACGTGGGGGTTCTGACAACATGACATAAAGTGAAATTATGTGTGTGTGTGTGGGTGGGGGATCACATACGATCAACCTATGACAAGGATTAGGTCAATTTGGTCATCTTCCCAACAACAAGGGGATTAGAGTACGAGTGCAGGACAAAGCCCCCAGCGGACAAAAATACCACGCACAAAACCCTCATCGGACAAAACCAGCAAAATATTAAGATTGAATAAAAGTCGATATTATTAATACTTCTATATATACAAAGTTGACAATGGGGTAAGGGAAATGTTTTTCGATATAAGAGATATCATGTCTGTCAACACAGTCTACCATTAGGCATGTTTCTATGCTATTTTACCTAAATAAAGGATTGTCCTTTGACCACTGTGGTTCTTGTGCTGTTTGTTTTACCGTCTGCTATAAAATGTGTGTCTGGCGCGAGAATTAAAAGGGAGAATTAAGATATGGTCAGTATTGACTTTGGGCTAAAACCTTTAATTTTGTTATTATTACCTTGTAAGATAATTTGCCTGTTGATGTAAAGCTAACAAGAGATTGACTTTTGATCACTGTGGCAGCTTATTGGGGTACTTTGAAAAAAAATTACCTTAAAAATACGTATTTTATATATATTTTCATCCAGATATTATAGATTACATTTTTAAATAAAAATGAGGGCGAAATAATAGATTTTAAAATAAAAAGAGGGTAGAGGTGCAGTGGGGGTTTAGTCGGTGGGTTTTTTTTGTCCGCTTGTGGTTTTGTCTGGTTACCTTTGAGTACAGTTTTCCCTCTTAGACCTTCGTGGCAGACAAATTCAGGATGCCCATATTTCTGCTAGGACCATGTCCAGTCGCTTTTTCTTCTTACAACTAATTAGGTACCCGTTTTAAGATGGATGGACTTGGGGGGACCATCGATCATACATCGTGTTAAGCTGGGACTCTTATGTCAACAGGAACTCTTATATCAACAGTCTAGCGAACTACTCTGCACAACCATCCGTCTCCAAGAAAAAGGAATTTTGTTCGCTTTTTTTTTCTAATTGATTCCAGTTTTACTTAACGTGATCGACTCTCAGTTACCGGGTATACAGTGGGAATAAAGTGCTAAAATCTATTGATTGAATACAAATGAAAGTAAGATAACTGTCTTTTGAACACAAACATAGGGTATAATTTCAATGTCAGCATTTACAATGATAACTAACAACAAAGAACGAAACACACAAATTCTGGTTGTAAGTGAAAACAAAGATATATATATATATACACTTTTATTTAAGCTTTAATATAAAGTGAAGATCGATAAATCATTGAAATAAATTCATGACTTATATATGAGCCCTGAATGAAAAAGTTATGACAGTGAAATGTGATGCGAAAAAACATAAAGAAATAAAAAGTTTTCAATTTTGGAAAAATAAAAATAATTTCCAAACTTTTCGAAGAATTAAAAATAAACAAATACTGTGAAAGAAAACTTGTTGAAAATTTACATTTTGACATTATTTAAGAAGTAGGATAATAATTATGATTTTAATTTGAAAAAAATTAATAATATAAAAAAATGTAAAACAACAACAACAACTTAGCTGTAATGAGCCGTTAATGTTAAGAATTTCTTTCTTTAGAATAGTCCCCTAGTTAGAAAAGCTATCATAGAAAATAATTTGCATTTTTAACTGTCTGTCTCTCACTGACTTAAAAAGCACATTTACACTTGTGTAAATGCGTTAGCCACAACAAGAAATAAAATGCAAATACGACTTTACTGTGTTTAGATGCAATAATAACTGTGGCTTTATATTTTCTTGTGATAAGGCACCATTAAAAAGTGTTTGATAATAATTACAAGAACAAAATATTTACACTGATTTAACACTACAGTTTATAATTTTCTCAATGGAAGAGAAAAATATTGACAAAAATGTGTTAACGTCAGCTAGAAATTACAAGTTAACATGAGAAACTCAAAGGTACGAAATTAAATATAAATAAAATTATAACTAATTGACTGTCATAAAAATTTGAGTCCGCTTATTGTACATAAACTGTTTATATTTCTGGATGCATGGCAACTCTAGATGTCAAGATGGTCATTTCATCAAAGTGTTGGTCCGGCACTTGCTGTGCAACGACTTTTTGCAGGTCGGAGTTCAACAGAGGATAGATACAAACACTTAGAGCAGGTCTACTCTCCTGATATTCTTCCAGTAAAAAATTTTTCAGCTGAACACACTTTCTGACTGGCTCGTCTGTGTATAATTGAAAGCTGAACAGATTAGGCAGGCAAACAAATAAACGCTTCACTTCTTCAGTAGAAAATGTTCCACGCATTGAAACGATGCATATTCTCTCCAGTGATGAACATTTTCCAATAGCTCTTAGTAATTTTTTATTCACTGCTAATTGAGGATGTTCAAGTCTGAAATCTTTAAGCTTATAAAACAATGGCAACGACTTCACCAGCCAGTCTATGTAGGTACAGTGAGATAATTGTCCAAGGCAAGATATGTAGAGTTGCTCCAAAGATAGGCAACCTTTGGCTATGGTCCACAGACAGTATCCCAGTTTAATTCCTTCAATAGCTGTGAGCTGAAGACTTTTCAGTTTTTTCCAGTAATAAATGTCTAACAGGTCAGAATCGTCAGTATCCAACGAAACTTCACATCGTCTATATGCCGATGTGGTTGGCTGAACGCCGTACGTTTGACTAAACGCTGAGGTAAAGCCAGGTGCAATGAGTTCAAAGTGTTCCATGTCTGGACTGAGACGAACCAGTTTTTGAAAATCAGTTTCTGGCTCTGATTCTGGGCGTTTTAAAAGTGACATTGGATCAGATGGGTTAATATTTGCGAAACGACATTTACGGCAGATTGTCTTGACAGGTAAGTCTGGGATTTTCTCCTCCGGCTTAGAACAGGTGTGTTCTGTAGCCAAGCAGCAAGGCGGTATTGACAGACTTTGCCATTTCGTATTGGTGCACAAAAGAGATGGCAGACTTTTGTGGGTTGTTGCAGCCATGTACTCAGGATGCATGTGAATTCCTTTTAGGTTCAATTGACTTAACTTCACACAACTGGAAATAACATTTTCCAGCCCCGAGGCATCATAAACCCTTGGCTCATCTCTTCGTAAATCCCAATCATGAGGCGCATTACGTTGAATGATATGGATGCAGTTCTCAAGATTTAGGCATGTAAGATTCCTACAATAGCGGCCAATATTATTCATTTCATACATGACTAGATTTTGGTTGCCAGATATATTTAAATAGGTTAGTTTAGGTCCTGCTCGTTCTATATTATAAAGACTCATGTTCATTCCTGAGATGTCTAAGTGAACGAGATCCTCAGCATTAGCCATTGCGTTTCTGTAGGCATCCTGAGTCCACCACTGGTCATCATAATTGGAAAAAGGCAACAATGTTTTGAACTGTACTGGTAAGTTGCAGACACGGTTTAAAGTCTCATAGAAGATGAGTCTGGCTACTGGATCCACGTTCGTGTTTAATGTCAACACAGTTAAGTTTTTCAGGTTGTTGACATTGATGTTGTGTGGCTGGATGATGCTCTGTATGACAGCCCTGGAACCTTTCTTGTTGCCGTATATGTGTATCTCTTGGACCTCTCTACAGTACTCAAACAATGTAGGCAACATGCTAAAGTTAACCACGGGTTTAAAGCCATGATAGAGTTTGTTGGAGAAATGAAGCTTCAACTGAACGATTCGACGGAAACATTCTTGAGCACCCGGCGATGCCGCCAGCTGCACGTGGAAATCGTCGATATCAGAAATTGAAATAGATAGGCTGGTTAATTTTGTTTGATTGGCTAAAATCTGGCACAGAATACTGGCCGGCACCTCCATTTGCATGATATGCAGAGAACGCAGCTGAGTGCATTGTAGAAACATTTCTGCTTCCGTAGGCTGTAGCCAATAACAATTGTCCAGGTTGAGAATTTGTATACATTTAGCATAAGGTGTGATAAAGTCGTATAAAGTACCTTTAGACATCCAGATGCGTTTCCTGCAGTCGATAATAGGTGCTAGAGTTCTGTCCTTTGCGATGATCGACAGCCGTTTGCTTAGTCGGCGCAGATTGAACATATCATCGAAATCCGTAATAAATTGAAATATTGACAGAACAATATCATCGGGCAAATAGTCAAAATAAGAAGTTTGCACCGGATCGCCATTTACGTGAGCATAGTCATCCATTCTCACAATCAAGTAAAAAAAAAACTTTTACAAAGTTAGAATCACTTCCTTGCCTTTTTTAAATCCGATCGCAACACTTTGAGAGAAAACACACTAAACACCAACACATTACAAACTGGTTAAAGGAATGGATTGTGACCAGTGCTCTTATATAGGCCTACTACTCTCGTGCTACCAACCTACTCTTGTATTCGCTGGCAGTTTTCCCCCGCCCCTGTCTATTGTCCAGATGTCTAACAAAAGTAGTGCAGGCAGCTTTGATTTCTAAGCATATCCCGGTTGACCGGACGCGCCACATTTGTCGTTATCGTTGTGCAATGTAAACATTGTATGTAAACAAAGACCTATGTTGGCAGATTAGATGTAAACAAGTTCTTATGGCTAGGCTAGATCATTGAGTTCAAATGTACAGTCACTAAAATGTAAATATCTTTACCTCTATTTCATCCATCCATCCATCCGTATATCTATCTATCTATCTATCTATCTATCTATCTATCTATCTATCTATCTATCTATCTATCTATCTATCTATCTATCTATCTATCTATCTATCTATCTATCTATCTATCTATCTATCTATCTATCTATCTATCTATCTATCTAAACTAGGTAGCTGTCTGGGCCTCCCCCCCAATTTTTAGGACGCCCTCATTTTTAGGATCGTAGCATAACACGTTTGAGGTTTGTGCGTGTACGTCCCCCCCACCATATTTAAAGTCACACGAAGCAATATATGATAGAATGTAACAACAATCAATATTTGTCCCAGAAAGTTTTATTTTTCGTTTCATCCTTTGTTGGATATGTCTACACATAATTGGTCATTATGTTTACATGGCACAAAAAATAAAAAAATGTTTGTGAATTTGCACATACACAACACCTCACACACATTTTCTTTTTTAATTGCTTTGTTTTAATTCAACAGTCTAGATGGCCTACAAGCGACAGTGCTCATTTGTGTCGTAGTTTGATAAGGACACCACAATAGCAATTTATCTCTACAGTCAAGGCAGGCTTTGATCTTCAAGTCTCCTGGGCTGGGAATTTTAAAGTTGGTCATTACGTCCACCAACGTCCATCTTCATTGTCCTGGGGCTGTTTTAATTTGTCCCCCACCCCCACACACTTTCATCAATGGGAGGAAATGGGGAGTGGAGTTGGGAGGGGGCTAGTCTAACGTCAGAGTTTTTCAACACCTGGGCGGGAGTGTCAACACAGTGTAACTTTATTGTAAAATGGGTGGGGGGGGGGGAGGGATGAGAAGGGTGAGGGTGTTCCCAGTCGGCGCCTAGCTCGTTTGTGTTTGTCGCTCCTAGATAACTATAGGACGTTAGATCGCACATTGATATTTGGGTCTTAAACAGCTTTGATAGATCAATGGCTTGACTGTCACACTGGACAATAGGACAGTACTGAACGTGTTAGAAGAAAAGAGGATTTGGGGGGGGGGAAGTGAGTGGGGGGTAGAATCTTTACATACTTTGCTTTCTTATATTATCAGAACAACTTTTAATGTTCGGTATGGTCAACAATTAGAATTTATACTTTTTATAAAGATTACAACACCCTCGGTCTAAGCCTTTGTCAAGAGTTTCTATTTTTTACTTTATGTTCATCAAGTTAGTTAACCTTTGTATTTTGTATTCTTTTACTTTTCACTTATTTCAATTAAGATTTTTTTCCCAAACTTTTTACGACCTGTTTTTTTTTCTGCCGTTGTCATTTTTTGCTTAAATGATTGACAGTTTTACTTTTGACTAAATCCATTACTTTTTTTTTTACCTGTAGTAGTTGATCTTTTTGGCATGTTTTAGTCACTCCGTGTGTTTTAAAATTTAGCGATGTTTTTCGGAGTACATGTATTGTTAATCAGATTTTTTAAAAATACCAAACACAAACTAAATAAATGTAAAAAAAAAGATCGATTTATATTTGTGATGAATCAACGGTTCGATTGCTTATCGAATTTTTTAGAGGTACTTTACCCTGTTAAAGGGTGTGAGCAGTTGAAGGATTGCAGGAGAGTAAACCCGTTTTGTCAGTATGTATTACTGTTTATCTATATACCCTCTGTCGAACTACAAAACTACAAATCAACGCACATCTAGTACCTGAACATTATATATTGATGAAATGGCTTTCTTGAGTCTAGACTCTAGAGTCGCCATTAGACAAAGTAAAATATAAACAGTTCAATCACAAATACACCTTTCCCCTCATCTCATTTGTAATTTATGTTTATTTTTTATGTTTGTAAAGGTATGCCATTTACTAAATTTTATAAATTCCGTGATGAGACCAATGTAATGATCTGTATTTAACTCCGTGGTGAGACCAATGTAATGATCTGTATTGAACTCCGCAATGAGACCAATGTAATGATCTGTATTGAACTCCGTGATGAGACCAATGTAATGATCTGTAATGAACTCCGTGATGAGACCAATGTAATGATATATATTGAACTTCGTAATGAGACCAATGTATTGATCGGTATTGAAGGCGCGGTGATATGTTTTATTATTGACATTTTTGAGTACAAAACGACAGTAAAATATGTAACCTGTGCTTGATTTTATATAATTTTTGTTGACATCTAAGAACTTTATCTTATTTTCCTGTTCAGCTCTGTGAATAGGTAGAACGTTATAATATAATTTAAAAAATCTAACTCCAATCACCATCGGGGCAGATGAAGTGCAGAATTCTTCTGATTCTGTAACCTCGTATTTGAAGAGAGTGTGTGTGATTAGCACGGTATCCGGACAAAACTCCCAGCGGACAAAACCCCCACGGACAAAACCCCCAGCGGACATAACCCCCAGCGGACATAACCCCCAGCGGACAAAACACCCACTTAAAAAAATATTATTTATTAATTAATCATTACTTTTATTATAAAATGTAATATCCCCCCCCCCCATATCTTTATTATAAAATGTAGAAAGTGAAAGTAGGTCAGGGCATAGGTAAACTTAAGTTCAAGCGGTGGGACAGTTAAACGTAATTCGATATGAGACGGTTGGACAGAGAGGGAGACAGAACCCATTAACTTTAACAGGTAGGGGAATTTTAGACAATAAAGAATAGTGTCACAGTAGAATTCCGGAAGATGCGTAGACGTGAGTTCAGGGTTAGGGGTGTACTACAATTGAATAAAGTTTAGAAACATAGTGTCGGTTTGGAGGAATTCAAGTAACATGAGAAGTGCAATGTCACCTTTATTCTGCTATGTTCACCAAACTCTTAATTATGTATTGAATGGTGGTGGAACCAACAAACGGGAGACTTGAGAATGATAGGATATTTTGTCCAGCTAGCCTATATAAGAGAATGTAAGTTTAGTTCGGGAGGAATTGTTGAGCGTACTCGATTTGAAGTGTTTAATTTCCATATCTCATTAAAGGTTCTTTTTTCATAGTAAATTTAGCTTTTAGACACAATTTGAAACAAGGCTTACAAATTTCATTATATTTTTAAGTTAGAATATGGAGATAATAAAAAACAACAAAGGTGGTGTCAAGTTGTGTGTTCAAGGATACATGTACACTAAAAAATTTTTTTTAATTAATTAATTAAGACATAATAATAATTTAAAAAGGTGCTAAATAAAATAATAACTATGGCTATCTTTCATATTGAGCATTTATGATCAACAAAAACAGGTTTTAAATTCAAATTTATTTACATGATTTATGTGATTTACAAACCAACCGCTAAGCAGGTCACAGAAAGTTAAACTAATTAAAAGCTAATAATAATAAAAAATAAATTGTAGCTGCAATAAATGGCTTAAAACAATATTGTGGGGGTTTTGTCCGCTGGGGGTTTTGTCCGCTGGGGGTTTTGTCCTACACTCGATTAGCACAACGCCTAACCAGGTACCCATTTAAAGCTGGACGGACGTGGGAACTCGGCGGGGGAAGGGGAACGGGGGGGGGTGGACTTCCCCTAAAAAAATGCCATTGTTTCTCACTGAGGCTAAAACCCTGGACTGTCAGCTCTGCACCGCTCGGCAATCCGTACACCCACACGCCCCTCAAGCACAGCTGTAAAATGTACCGCGGAGAACAAAAAGTCTCGGGCTATCTTGTTGACAACATTCATTGATTCAAATAATTATAATGAGGCAGCTTATCTAAAACAAAGGTTTAATGATGCAACTTAAACAGACAACGCCTTACTTTGACATATGTAAACAGACAACGCCTTACATTGACATATGTAAACAGACAACGCATTACTTTGACATATGTAAACAGACAACGCCTTACTTTGACATAAGTATACAGACAACTAGAAACAAAAAAAGTACTCTTAAAAAACAACAACAACATCATAACTATTATTACTGATTTATTTTTTTTTATATGTCTCAGCTTAAATAGTTCCCAGACAAACAAATTAAAGCACATCAAGCTATTACTTTCAACGAGGTCTGTACTGTGTACTGCAGGCCACTGTTTCGATTTTGGTATTAAAATATATATATATCCAACATCAATGTTAAGTTATTATGTGTTTTCATCGTTATGTGTCAAACTTTAACGCTTTCCCTGAAGTTGGAGTGTTAGCCTTCATAATCCCCTTCTCTTTTCTGATGATTTGGTTCAGAAGTTTTTGCCAGGTGATATCAGTCTCCACTGAATAATTCTAAAACAAAACAAAAAATAGGATGAAAAAAAAAAGAGAGAGAGAAGAACAAAAACTTCTCGTTCACATTCAAATTAATCTGGTCAAATGTATTGCATTAAATAACAATTTAGCAATGATGTATATTTCCGTTAAATCCCTTCGTGTTCATGTAAGATTGAGATGGCATGTCTTATTCCTCTAATGTTCATGTAAGATTGAAATCGCGCATCTTAAATCCCCTCATGTTAATGTAAAGCTCTTTTTTTTTTTTGCAAAAGGCAAATGTACATTTTGGGGAAACAAAAACGCTGTCAAGGATGAAGGATACAGCTTACAAATCTTGGACCCCTTGTTGTTGTTGTTGATAGCTGACCCCCCTCCCAACCTCCCCCCCACCCACCCCAAAAATATCGATAATTTTTGCCACGGTCCCTGATAAGTACCCAGGTTGCATTACAATTAGACGCGTAGGATTGTTTGCAGTGAAGGCCTGCTAGAATGTGAGACTAGCCAATTACATTCTATTTCATTCTAGTAAACAACTCTTGGGTAGCACAAATAAACCATAAATTCTACTGGGTTACGGTAAAAAAAAAGGTTTTGACCGGGTGGGGGGAGCGGGTGGAGGGAGGGCTAGAATGGCTAGGAAGACATCACACAGGACGTATAGTCGTACCAGTCAAGCTCTTCACGTTTACACACAGCAGCATCATTTCCCTATTTTATAAAGAAATGCTATACTCGTCATAGCCATCGTTTGCATAGCCAGGGAGGATTGAGTCAGCATCGGGGCCTAGCCTTTAGCTCGCATCGTGCCCATTGGGTCCAGTGAAGTCAATTGGTATTGAATTAGTGGATACACCTAAGTGTGTCAAGATGACGGTTTTGTCTGCAGGGGTTTTTGTCAGCTAATTTTTATTCCTACACTCTCCAAGATGCCTCGACGTTGTGTCATAAAAAAAAGTACTTTTATCCAAACAAACACTAAACTTTACCTTGAATGCACAGTAGTGGCCATAATTGTAATGCTTGGGGTCCAGCCAATTGATGACCACCTGGGCAAATGGAAGAGGGTTGTTCACAGCACTGTGGGAGATGAAATGTAAAGTTTTATTGAGAAAAGACTTGGATAGAAATGAATGCGTAGCATCTATTGGACATTCATACTGTGATATTCTAAGGGGCTGTCCATTAATTACGTCAACAAAATAGGCGGGAGGGGGGGTCAGAAAATTTTTGACAATTGTTGACAATGGGGAGGGGGGGAGGTCAAGAAAAGTTGACGTCAACAATGTTACTTTTTTTTAAAATTTAATATAATTACTTAATAAATAGGAAATTTAAGCAGCGTTTGTAGTCATGTGTTATACACACTCGACTAACATTTAGTATTTTAATTAAACTAACTATATTCCTACTAATTTTGCCACATAAACATTTTGGAAGCCACCTTTTTTAGGGGGGGGGGTAATCAAATGTTGACGTAATTTTATAGGGGGGGTGGTCTCTGGAAGTTTCACAAGCTGTTGACAGGGGGGAGGGGGGAGGTAAAAATCGCCAAAAATTTGTTGACATAAATAATGGACAGCCCCTAAGGCAGTGGTTGTCAATCTGAAAGGATGGAGGGTCGCAAAGATGGTTTTATTCTGTGAGATTTACAGTTTAAAAAATGTTGATTTCAAATTTAAAAGGCGATTTTTTCTTTTGAAGTATTAAATAGTCCCAATAAAAAAAGGTTCTTGTATCGTTGTAAGAAATGTGCAAACGGGTAAGTATAAAAAAAAAACAAAAGAAAGTATTGCGAATCAGCTTCCTAATATATAAAACAAAATTCAAACGTTGAAGTTTTCTGTTATCAGTTTGTTGCGATAATTTAAAAAGTGACGTAGTTCCCAAAATATTTATGTCCTTTAAATATTAAGAACATTTCAGGAACTACATTTGGCCTAAAACTTACCCAGGCTAGATGCTGATTGACAAGTTACGTAAGCCGAACATCCTGCTGTTATGACAAGTTGTTCGTTGGGTGGGTGGTGGTTGAGGAGTTGGGGGAGGGAAGGGGTGAGAGGGTTCAATGCTACTTTCTCTTTATCACTGACCAGGTATTGTTTTTCTAGACTCATTGTACATCCTAGCCCTATACCAAGATCCCCTTTTTTCGGAATTCTTCGGTCAATATAAGTTGTAACCATGCCCGCCCCCACCCTATTCCTCTCTCCCTCCGAAACTTTTAAAGTAAGTTTGTGCAATTTTTTTCCTTTTATGATTTTCTATTGGTGTCTATGTCAGCCACGTTGAAATGAATGGAGGCTGAGTATAAATACATGGTAGCACACTTTACTGTCTGAGCATAAAGAGGGTTGTTCTTAACACTGTGGGAGAAGCACACTTGACTGTCCAATCTCAACAACACCCCCCCCCCATACCAGGACTACTTTAATTGTTCATGTAGGCTTTTATTTCCTTTCACTCGTGGTCATTTTTTTTTGTTTCGTTTTCTTAAAGGGACATTTTTTTTCACTCTTTCGATTTTCTTTCCTCATGGATTTTTTTTTTGAAATTCACGATCTTAACATCTGACCACAATCGGCAATGACCGGTGTAGGGGGGTGTAGTTTAGTCTAAATTATGCCTGTCTCACAGCAGCTAGTGTGCCATGGGCTTAGAAATAAATTGTCCACATTGGTTGACGATTACAAGCAAATTAACGGAGAGCTACTTTGTTTAGAGCTCGACGCTTCTAAAGTGACACATTATAATAATAAAAGTAAAGCGAGGCATATCAATCGGAAGGGGGGGTGGTGGATGATTGTGCTGTAAAGCGCTCAAATATCGACCTGAGGGTTACGGGTTCGATCTCCGGGTGAGGGACTAATGGATATATCAGGCCGAGGTGGAAAGTCCCCGCTATATCTCCACTGATGCATCCAGGGCCGTTGCACTATCGCGCTAAGGGTGGGGATAAACGAAGGGCACTATACTTAGCATTTATACAGCCATTGTAACCCTAGTTTTACATTTTTTTATTTAGAGTCTCCACAAAAAGACATAGCCTACAGTACTCAGCAGAATAAAGGACATTTACTTGTACGCTGACTTCATGGTATCAAACGAAACAATCAGAGTGTGATCTCCCTTTCTTATGGTAAACACAAAGGACCCGAACCTAGAAAAAAAAGAGAATATTTTGTCATTACTTATACAACACTGTAGTTATCGAAGATTAATAACAAGAAAAATACTTTAATTTAAAGATACTAAAAAAAAACAGCAACAATTTAAAGTGTTATATACCTTGATAACACAGCACATGATTATATTATTGATATTAGTTCGACAAGAACATAATAAATCTAATGATCCTTTGAAAAGGTTTTTTTTATAGATAACAGTAATTTTATGATAACTGAACCAGTGACAGCAGGATGGCCAGTAATAAGAAGAATTTCACTCGTACACAGCAAAATTCTAACTTTAAAATTGACAGGCGCTCTTTTAATAGATCGATCATTAACACAACTGCCAACATCTCCTTTCTGTTTATACATGACTCCTATCTTTTCTTTCCTATCTTTTTACCATACGCAGTCGTTCACATTCCCATAAATGAGTGCAAACCACAGATAATATCTATACCATTTGTAGTGTATCCTTTCTATTGAACCATGACTTTTCCCCTTGCTATCCTTTACCATGAGCAGTCATTCAAAATCACACAAATCAGTGCGCACTATACAACCAAAGTGAATACGACAGAAATTCGGACTCACTTCTGCAGCCACTCGCATATTGCCTCGACGTCGTACAGGTTACGGTTGAATTTAACAATCACCGTAGACTTGGGCAGGTAGGGGGTGAATGTGCGCCTCTCTTGTCGTAACAAACGTCTGGGAACTGAGCTGAAACATGAGTTACCACAGAGATATCTCACAGTGGCAAGATTTGAAAAAAAAATAAAACAACAAAAGTACAGTTGGCGGTTATAGCAAGTACACTCTGTTGTATATCCCGGCGATGCCAGGCTCAGGGAATATATGTGGAAGTTGGACAGTGTAATATGACCGCCGCTGAGTTATGTGGTTTAAAGTTATACAAGTCTGGTGCTGGAGGAAAAACAACTTCAGGGCTGTAACATTTTGCTGGCCCAAATTATTATATCTTCCTAGCTCCCCCCTCCCTAACCATGGGTAGGGAGTATGACGGAAGACTTGGATGGGCGGTGACTAGTAGACATTCATTGCTCTCAGTCTAAATGAGTTACTGAAAGAGGTTGGAGAAAGGGGTGGGGGGGGGCGGGCACACACGCCGGTAGCTAGATTTGTAGAGAGTGAAGTTTTTTATTGAGACCAATTACGTTGAAATGGGTGAAGTGGCGTAACAAGGGCGGGGAATGCGAGGATAGCCCACCAAGTGTATCACTTTACAGTAGGTGGATTACTTTACAGCAGGTGTATTACTTTACAGCAGGTGCCACTTAGTCTCTAGCGATGGAATTTCAGAATGTATATATGCGTGGGGCTGAGAACTGGAAATAAAAGGGGTAACCACCCATGTAATTAAATAAACAGGGGATAAAACAAAACAAATCTGTATTATAAATTGCTGTAAGTAAAATAAAGTTTCCCTTTTAAAACCTATACAGACTATCTGTTACTATAGTTACGGCTGTTCTTTGCGATAGTGTGGTCAGTACAATGCCCAGCCGTCATTACTGGTACAATGCCCAACCGTCATAATTAGTACAATGCCCAGCCTTCATTACTGGTACAATGCCCAGCCAGCATTATTAGTACAATGCCCAGCCGCCATTACTGGTACAATGCCCAGCCGTCATAATTAGTACAATGCCCAGCCGTCATTACTAGTACAATGCCCAGCCGTCATAATTAGTACAATGCCCAGCCGTCATTACTGGTACAATGCCCAGCCGTCATTATTAGTACAATGCCCAGCCGCCATTAGTGGTACAATGCCCAGCCGTCATAATTAGTACAATGCCCAGCCGTCATTACTAGTACAATGCCCAGTCGTCATTACTTTCCCACCAACAAATGTAAGCTGGGTGGACTTTAGAAAAGCCCCGGCACCTCGGTTAGCAGTCGAGCGCCCTACCACACTGCCATCATGTCACCAAGAAGTTAATAGCTAATAATTAATCATTTAGATTATTAACCATCGCACCCGTTTATTGACCAGGACTAGCAGCAGCACATCTTCCTAATTGATGAGACAATTATTGTTCAGTACTAGCAGCAGCACATCTTCCTAATTGATGTGACAATTATTGTTCAGTACTAGCAGCAGCACATCTTCCTAATTGATGTGACAATTATTGTTCAGTACTAGCAGCAGCACATCTTCCTAATTGATGTGACAATTATTGTTCAGTACTAGCAGCAGCACATCTTCCTAATTGATGTGACACTTATTGTTCAGTACTAGCAGCAGCACATCTTCCTAATTGATGTGACAATTATTGTTCAGTACTAGCAACAGCACATCTTCCTAATTGATGTGACAATTATTGTTCAGTACTAGCAGCAGCACATCTTCCTAATTGATGTGACAATTATTGTTCAGTACTAGCAGCAGCACATCTTCCTGATTGATGTGACAATTATTGTTCAGTACTAGCAGCAGCAAGAGGACGACTGGCCGTGAGGTTTTGCGCGCCCGATTGTCGACCGTAGTGGGTCTAGGGTTCGAGCCTCGGTGAGAACCTTGGATTTTTTTCAAGTCCTGGTGAAATTCCCCCATATCCTCCCAGCTTTACATGAGTACCCGACTTAAAGTTTTGGGAGTAAAGGCGGCTGGGCGTTGTGCTAACCACACAATCCATGTACATACCGAGGTTGCTGAAACAGATGATCTGCCAGACGAGCCTTAAACTTAGTGGTTTAAAGGGAACTTTATTTTACTAGAAGCAGCACATTGTCCTAATTGATGTGACACTAAATGAATTGTTTTTCAGTAGTATTAATGAAACGTTTTTACTAGTCAAAGTACAGTTTACCATTTGGCAACAGTTTCTCCAATTTTCGGCAAGTTAGAGGAAAATATACCTGGAGAAAAAAAAATGTTACGGCTCGTTTATAGTCCACATAGTAACTAGGAAAATTACGTTTGTGTATTTTTTTAAAGTCACACAATAAAAGTAATGGTCTATATATCTAGTATAAGATACTAGTATACATATATAAAGTACGAGTAAATAGTATAGATCAGTAACAAATTACAGTTGCAGTGTGACATTTTAACTTCTTTCTTTGGTTTAAAAGATCCTTTCACTGAAGCGCCTTCAACTTGACTCATTTTACCATACGCCACCTAGTGGTCAAGAGACAATAACTTGTGATGGAAGTTATAAATAAAATGTAATTAACAGCTTTATAGTGTGTATAAATATTTGTGTGATATGATGATTTTTTTATCTAACTTCTCAGTGCATTTTATCAAAGTTTATTTTTGCTAAGTTTTTTTTAAATATATATTTTTTATTTATACATTTTAGTTGTGAAAGAAGTGAACTTGCAAGTCTTTTGAATACAAAAAGAGCTTCACCATTTTTGCATGCAGGCACTGGTGCTATATTATTTTTTGTAACATATAATCTCCAGAAATGAAAGATCGCATTGTTTATAGTCGTTAAAGTCCCATATGGTCATCAAACAATCCTGGAAAATGATAAGGTGCTTTGTTTGAAGTCGTAAAAGTACCCTACAGTCAACAGGCAATCCTGGGCCAATGCCTTCTGGGCAAAGATATGGCGAATTGTTCAAAGTCGTAAAAGTACCCTATAGTCTCCAGACAATCCAGGGCAATGATATGGCGCCTTGTTTAAAGTCGTAAAAGGTGTCGCTTCTTTCAACCGCAGCTTTTGCAGTCGCCCCATGGTTTCGAAGGTCTCTCTCCACACACGCGCCTCGAAGTCAAATAGCTCTATGCTCGTCTGGTTCTGAAAGATGGAGACACGCGGGCTGAACTTGTAGCATCGCAGCTCAATTCCCCTGTAACAAAGACAACGTTCAGGGGGAAACGTAAGTTACCCCACACACTACTGAGTCTGTTTCTATGTTTGAAACTGATTGCTTTATGTGAGCTCAAAAACAGAATGTCACAACCAAGCTTTGAAACACAATCTACAAACGTGTGGACTTAGAAGAGACAGTAGTAATTAAAAAAACAACTCTTTTATTTGAGTATTAACTCCCTTTAAATCTAATGCTAAGAGGCTCTCGGCAGATTACTATTGTTTTATAGCCCCCTCAAACATCTCTGTAGGTCTCTGCCGTGCAACCCTCCCCCCCCCCAATACACAAGAACGTTCTCCGTGGGACGGCTGTGATGGAAGAAGTAAAAAATGGCACCAGAAAACTCTGTAGTGGATGAAGGTTACATAGAAAGAGATCGACATTACATCTCAACTCTACACGGACGTCACAGAAAAAAAAACAACTAAACAACTCGCTTTGCGCGTTTTATTCAATATTCCGGCACGCAATGTTTTTTAATTAAAATTTGGAACATTTAGCATTACAATGGGATGCAGTTATGATAAGAAATAAATAAAGCAAGAGCTTGATATGGGTCTTATATTATTGAGATGGTGTGTTTTAGCAATGTAAATAACAAATTAAAAAAAAATTGTTACACATAAAAAATACCGAGTAGTGTTAACAGAAGACACTGCAAGTTTGAAAACAGTTGAAAAAGAAGTTGCAGCGATTTTGGATCCTTTTGACTTCTTTTGTCGAAGAGCTGAAAAAAATAAAATCAAATAAAAGCAAATGAATATTAGGCCATACACGTTTTGAGAAGTCTGTTTATTTCTGTGCACGCGATAATCATTATACGCTTTGAGAAGTCTCTTTGCTATGTCTGCGATGTCTTTGCTTCGTATAATTCGTTCTAAGTGTTATTATTAGTCACCAAACAATAGACAGTGTATTAGTGCAGCTTTAATAATTTTCAGCATTCATTTTATATTGTCAACAATTAACGTTTAAGTATGTACAAACAACAACAGCATTATATAAACTATTATACGGGTGCATTTCAAACAACAATCTTTTCATTTCTGATAATCAATGAAACATAATTGACGTTAATGAATGTTAAATCCCCTTTGCCAAATTGCTAAAAAAAATTAACACCAGGAGTTATAATTCTAAATTTAAAATAGCCACAGAGCCAGCCTAAGATGTCACGGGTCCCGATTGGGGGCAGTCAGTCAAATCGCTATAAAGCCGGTTCTTTATGCCCGTTTTATTATATCTTACAATTTCCCAATAGGCCTGATGCTGCTAACTTTTTGCCACAAATTAAAATAACACTAAAACAATCGTGCCAGAAATTAAAATAACAATAAGACAATCAGTAAGTACTGTGAAGGTCTCGTCAGATAATACATTTACATTTTCCCTACCAAGTTAACGACCTCGTTAACGATTTATCTGTCGAAAACTTACGAATTAACGGAGAGCTTGTTTTTTTAGTTTCCATGTTTAAAAATAAATATGAACAGAAAACTTCAAAAGAAAAAAAAAAGGGGGAACAATACAAAAAAAAAGGTCTAGTTTACTAATCAATTGACACCAATCGCCGTAGATGGTTTTAATTTTGCACCAAATTATCGCAACTTCTTGGTGGGAATTCCCAAATGAGCTAAAATTGCAACAATAATCCAGTCATTTGAAAAGAAGTGATCTTAGAAAAAAAATAGATTTGTACATCTGTGAAATATGAATATATATATATATATATATATATATATATGTATATATATATATATATATATATATATATATATATATATATATAACGAACAAGATTATTTGCTCAAATGTTCTTACAAAATAAGAAGAAACAATGCCTGGCGTGATAACTTTGGATGCCTAGATACAAAACCCATTTTTGGGTACCCCCCCCAACCAGTTATTTTCAAGATTTAAAACGACGGTGGACGCTGTTCGGGGGAGGGGGGGCTCCTTTGTGTGTTGGTGGGTGCTAGGGGAGATGGGGCTGAGCCTTGTCTACAGAGGTTCTTCAAATGTGCCCCCTCCCATGTCCAGAGGCGTAGCGAGGGGGGCAAGGCAACTTGCGCCGGGGCATTTTACCTTTTTAATACCTTTTTAGCGCACCTCATTCGAAAACCATATGTAAAATATACCATTTGGCGCCCCTGAACCTCGGCGCCCGGGGACATATGTACCCCCGCCCCCCAGCTACGCCTCTGGCCATGTTTCAACTTTTACTTCGCCAGCCGCAAGGAAGGAAGATCTACGCTCCCGTTTGTGGCCTCGGGATAAAATGATTTATATGTTGGGGTGACCCATTTTTTCAAAGACGACCAGGGGGCCCAATAATTGCAAACGGCGGCCTTAAAAACTTTTTTTTTGTGTAACCCCTTCCCATCATTTGCATAGGGTCCCCGATTGACCTTTGTCTAGGGCAGACAAAAAAAAACAGCTTGATTGTATGCCCTATCACGCCGGCCTTGACAGCCAACCAGGATCAGTGATATAAGAAACACACATTAAAGGCAGGCTGTGATTTTATAAGGGCCTGAAGATATGGTATAACTAATGCTGTGTCCCTCCCCCCCGACATGCCCAATAGGTGAACATTGAGACTCAATGGCCACCCGTCTATTCAAGTCTCTATGCTCTACACTTTGATTCTAGGTATCAACAAAGTCTCAGCTTGTCTATGATAAAACCCGAGGACCACTAACACAGTATCCTTCCCCACCTCATCGGGATATTGACTCATAATTGCAAATTAATAACTATTATAATCAATCAGTCATCAACTTAACTAGCCGAGAGTGAGAATTATTGAGGAAAGTAACTTGAGTTGGACATAGTGCTATCTAATCAGATACCACACAGTCCTTGCCAATTGTTGTATTAAAGAAATGAAACGATATTTATGATTACATGTGATTATTTAAACATTTAATAGTTTCATGTCTCAGTAAAACAAGAAACAACAGGAACACAGCTGTTTCAATACAATAACCAAAATTTCAACATAAAAGCCAAAAAAGTATATAAAAATCAAATCAAATAAACAAAACAAATAAACACAATTAGTTTGCTTCAGGCCTCAGAGTTTATTGACTGAAACAAAGAAGTATAAAATTTAAATTGGTTTAAAACAATACCAACGATTAAATTGGTCAACAGTTTAAAGATGACAATCAATGTCTAAACAGTGGTTTGATTAATATTACACAATTTCTTGGCCGGAAGAATTACAGATCTTATTAAAATAATTATGTACAAGTAACATAAAGATGGTGTGGAATATTTACAACTAATGAAATCTGGATGGATTGCTGTATCACAGAAATAATTTGGCTCTGAAACTTAGTAAAAAGAATTCAATAAATAACATACTGAGGAGCCACGGAACAGGTTGATACATAAAGTGATTCAAATAATATGCTAAAATATTTTTTTTACAGTTCATTTGGATAATATTGGTTTGATTAACTTTTTGCTATCGTTTCCTTTTTTAATGGGCGGATTAAAAAGGTTAAAAAGTAAACTTCACTGAAACATATTTGTTTATAATTGCAAAAAAAATCTGAGATAAGTCTGAACATGAAATAAACTGCTATAAATATGCAGAGTAAACTGATAAACACAAATACATGTACAGTGTATAATGATTGAATGAGATCGATACAGGAATCACTGGAAGGAGAAATTGGGGTTGGCACCACACCAGTTGCCAATAAATTTCAAAACATCCTGTAGTTCTGGACTGTGTGACACCTGAAAAAACAACAACAACAAATCATTCTTTATAAATAGTTGCTTGTCAAATAACAATTAGTGCAACAAAGAGCATTTTATCTTTCAATTAGTGCAGGGGGTGGACAACATTTGAGTAGTCTACAGCCAGTTTAAATAAAACAACATCAAAGGCAGGGTTGTAGACATAAAGAGTGTTTATTTTAATTGGTTTCCAAATGAACTTATACATGGGTGTAAATGTGAGCAATGATTTACTCATCAAATATTTGTGTGCTGCCAAAGTAAGTCTCAGATTTAGGCATTTAACAGCACTCCTCCAGGAGGCAACCAAATCATCTTGTTCCTGCATCGGCATATGGGAGAGCTTATATCTTTACAGAACTCCAGAAATTACATTTGAAAAATATTGGATATAGTATCGGGCTCCAGTAAATGATGTTCAGTGACAATGTTCAGATTATCATCCTGCTTATGTAAGGCAAAGAATCCTATCTTGAACACGACTATGAGTAAAGTGAAGAAATTATAGTCACCATAACGCACTTCATTATTCATAAGTTTGGTAGTCAAACCAAACACAAAAAAGAGAAAATTGGTCTTTGAGCAATAGTTTGTTTTTTTTCAAAATTGTTTCAGTATTTTCATTCACAACTGTGAATAGTTTTAAAGTCATACAACACTAATTCTTGCTGCTGCTTTTAAGGCCACATATATGTTTTAAAAGTCTGCATGCTAACAATGTAAAATCAATGTAAATAATAATAATACATGTTTAATGTTAATCTTAAGACATAATTTTTTTTTCCAAAATTAATTTTTACACAGCTGTTGGCTTATTTTTTTTTTTTTTTGCTATTTGCAGGTCACAAAATTATAAAAATTTATATACATGTATCTGAATCCCCATACCATTTTCTAAGTACCAATTGTTTTTTTACAAAATGTGGCATTATACACACTACCATTACTGCTCTATTATATTATGCTAGCAACAATGCACTTTTTTTTTTGTACAAGCTGTTCGAAGATTTTCAATACAAATTTTAAAGCTCTTACCTTTGTAGCCATCAGCAATTTATTCCAATCTTCTTTGTTAGCAACTTTTGAAGGATTCTTGAATTCCACTTTATTTTTCAGCACCGGGTAACCTGCAGAGGACAATGCTTTTTATTTAAAAAAAAACTATTTATTCTGCTAAAAAAATAACTTTATAGTTTATTTCACGTTGGATTAATTTTTATTTGAAAGTAACGAAGCACTAGATCTCAATATCAAATTTAAAGAAAATATTAGCTTTATAAGGTTAAATATATAAATTCATTTTTGTTTGTTTACCATTTATAAAACCCTCAGAGTAGAAACCGAACAGAATGTGTTGCTTACATTAGAAGGAAATTAAAAATGGTACAAAGTTTTTCAAAATATCCCACTTAGACTAAACTGTTAAACCATGTAATAAACAACCACTGAACTTCAGTTTAAAAAAAATTTTAATTCAACACCAACTCTCATTTCTGCTAGCAAACATATGAAACATGACTTATGGCATACAAACTGTTCTCACCATTTTTTTAAAAAACATTTTTGTTAAATCAAAACTCTTAAAAAAAAAACCATACAACTAAGCTCTTTTGTGAACATTTCAAAAGAGTTGAGAAATGGTAACTAATTATAGTAATTTTAAAATATATTCTGTGACAACACCCTAAATAGAACTGAGCTGTTAGTGAAAAAACAAACTATTTTGGCTAAAATAAATATTTGTTAAGTAGCTGGAAACAACAATAACAACTGTTGTTATGATTTATTTGATTTTCAGACATACCTGTGACGACACAAGGTAATGACTTGATGCCCGTCTCCATAGCAACAAGAGACGCCTCATAGGTGTCCCTTTCATCTTTGGGAAGAATTTGTTCCACCTGGCGATCCATGGAGACAGCTAGAACCCACTCTTTAACCTCCTCATGTTGGTTTCCCTGAAACAAAAATCTTATTTTTAACAGCAAGTAACTTACTTGGTAACTATGTACAAGAATTGGAAGAGCTTAAGCAGAGCCAACAACCTGTTTATAATTTTTTATATATACATGTATAATTAAGCCAGGAGTTTTTTTTTGTAAACTTTTTTTAAACTTTGCCATTTCTGTATCAGCTTAGATCATTGGTGGCGAACCAATGGCACACAGGCCATCAGTCGGAAATCGACTAAAATATCACTTCCTTTAATTTTAATTGGAGTGTTATCACTTTGCTATAGATTTTTGTTTTTTGGTTGAATTTTGAGCACATGGCCTCAAAAAAGTTTGCCAACACTGGCTTGGACCATTTTTATAAAAATACAAAGCATGAGCCGGGGGGTCTTGCCCCTGGGGCCCCTGGAGTTTTTTAAATAAAAATTGAAATAAGACCCCCCGTCCCCCCCCCCCTCCACCCAGGCAAATATATTTGGGGGGGGGGAGGGGGGGGGGGGGGCGTGGCCCGCCAACAACCCCTTCATTTCCTGAGGTTAGAAAAGAGAGAGTCTCCCTCCCCCTTCCCTGTGGGCCCGTGGGGCTAAGGGAACTTCTTTACTGGCTCAAGCCAGGTAGATAGATGGTCATGGAGTGTAGAGCACATGACTGTCAACCGAAATGTCTATGGTTTTATTCCAACTGAGAGACCTTGGTGGAATTTCCCAAGTCTAGCCAACTTGACATTAGTAGAGGCAAATGCAGTCATTGTATTCTGTTCTCTAAACAATGTATACTTTGTGGATGAAAGAAAGGCACTATAAAAACTGTCCCATAAGTGGTGCATAGGATATAAGAGACAAACACCACCCTTATTAGAATCTAGAACAAAACTAATGGTACAAGAACACTATCCTCCCAACATTTATGTCACCATTACTCTTGGCATTCTATAGTTACATATTAAAATGTAATAAAAATACAGTGCATGATATTTATTATAGAATGAAATCAAAAATGTTTTCAAAAAAAAAGATTTATTTCTCATAAAGAAAAATGAACAGAGTTTTATATTTTATAAATTTTCAAAGTAGGTTGTCAGCTCTACGGAAGTCAATCCCAGTTATTAAACCGATCCTCTTTCGTAACCAAAAAAAAAAAAAAAATTAAATTTACAAGTTCAAAAAAAAAATTAAATTATTTACTTACAGTTAGGAATGGTTTCTCTGGGATTGGTATTTCAAATGGAATGTCAGTGTCCTGGAAATCAGTGTGGTCAAGCATGTCCAATGTTCCTTCTTCCATTGCCTTGATTAAAAAAAAAATCAACTCAAGAAAAAAACCTAATATAAAAGCTACCGAGCTCTTTAAAAAAAAAAGACAAAAATTTTGATTACAAATTTTAATTGTTGAATAGGAATGAATTTAAAGTTTACAGGTGGAACACATTTAAGAAAATATAAAGAATTAATCATGAATCATTAAGAGTGAATAATTATGATCCAGAATAAAAAAAAAAACTATTATTTTTTCTACAATACCTCACTAATATCCAGATATCTGTTAAGGAATACAAATGCCATATTTTCCCATCCCAGTGCCTGAAATATAGGACAATAAACAAAAAGCAATGTTGAAATTTTTTGAATATGATTTTATTAGTGACGGGACGATACATCCGAAACATCCTCAACATTTCTAAGTATTGGAAATTTTTAATCTCATTAATTATTTCTAAAATAGTTCCTTGAAACTGAAACGTCTAGCTTCAATCAATATCTAGAAATTTTCATAAAATCTGTTTGTTGTATGCTTTACAGTCAGAACTGTATAAAATTCGGAAATTTACATAAATATTGGGAACTGTATTGTGGAATCAATAAAAAATGTTGGGTTGTTCCCATAATAATTATATCCTAAAATAGTTTAAATTGAAAAAAATGTGAAAAAAAAAAAAATAACAGCTAAAAAAAATCTCGTTAGCTTCAAAAACATAACGCTATTAAAAACATTCACCTTGCAAGTCATTCCGGCTTCATAAAAAGCTTTATCAGCAGGGATGATGTCAGTGTGACGTAAAAGAGAGACAGACAACTTGCCAGCGACACTGTCTAGAGAAGGCTGAGCCTGGGCAGCACACCTAGTGGCGTAATAATGGGCAATCAGCAACATCTTTTCAAACTCTTCGTGTTGAGGGCTGTTGGCTTCAGATGTTTTGCTGATATTTTCACACTGACAAGATAGAACATTAAGAGAAACTATAAGTACAAGCTTTTCAGTTCAAAACTAAAAATTCATTTTTTACATTCTAGAAGGAGATTAATAATACATCTACAAACAAATGATTTAATAATGATTATTTCAATAATTTAAATTATCTTGCATTATTGTGAATAGGTTATGTAGATTCTTTCAAAAAGTAAAAACTCCCGAAATGACTTTTAGTTGATAATTTTATAAAAAGGATATTAATTATTTTTCAGCTGTCAATCTCAAATTTTGTCTAATTAAGTCAATACATAAATAAAGCTGTGAATTTTTTGAATTTGATTAATTGTATGGTATTCTTGCAAACAGGAAATATTATTATTAACTTTGTAATTTTCTTTCAATCATGTACGCACAAGACTTACCAAATCATGCAGCATGTCACGCAACTCTGCCCAAGATCTATAAGCTTCAGGTTTGCTCATTTCTCTTTTGGCCACAATGTCAGCGAAAATTCTTTTGTAAATGTTATAATTCTAAAAGTATGAAAAAAAAAAAAAGGCGGACAAAATCAACAAACTAAAAAGTTTACAAATAGTTACTTAGATGTTATTGATTAAAAAAAACAAAACAAGGCTGAAACAATTTGCTGACCTGCGAATTAGCCGGAGTACCGTACTTGACATAGAGCTCAAGGGCAGCCAGTGTGTTGTTGCTCTTAATGAGATGAGTGGCATACAGAGCCACATACTTCTGTTGCACTTTAGGACTCTAAATTCAGACAATGCATTGGTTCAAAATTTAAAATCTCACAAGAAAATAACTTCACTGATATTCATATACGGTACAGAGTACATGACTAACAAGAAAAATTTAAAAAAAAAAATAACCACCCAAAAAACACAACCTAGTCAGTTACAAAAATGAATAAATCATGTTTTTTGAAATGCAGTGGCTATGGTAACATCAAGACGGAGTTCATATTTTTTTTTTCCGGGTGACATCAATAGATATTGCTCCACACCCTAACCCTATTCCTAACTCTATCCCTAACCCTTACCCTAATATAATTGCCAGTATCTGAAAAAAAAAATGAGTACTCCCGCTAACCCTAATATAATGGCACTTGATGTTACCATAGCCACTTCGTTTGTGAAAACTGAAAGATTTTTAAAAAACTTCTTTCTTTTTAAAGTGTCTTATTCAGCTCCATTTATATAATAGCTGAAATGGCTTTAAAAAAAATACGCTGAAAAAAGTCCAATACTAAACCTGCTCTGCAGCTATCTGCATACATTTGGACCACTCTCCTTTCTCTGCAAACATATCTAAAGCTCCTATCACATCCACTGAAGCTAGCTACAATATTAGACAAAGGAAACAAAAATCAAAATTATTTATGAACCATTTACATGCCTAAGGTAAAAACAATCAACTACAATAATACTTACATCATCAGCCTTGCCTTGATTTCTACAAAATTCTTTATATTTTTCATCCACATAATTTTCTAATCTGAATGAACAAAGTACATAGGAAACATAATATATTATAGCAACAATGAAAGTAAATACATATGTATGTAAAAGATAGAAAGATAATAAACGACAATGTTAAAAAAACAAAAACCCAGGGTAATTTTAAAAGTGAATTCCGTTTCCTGTCCAAAAAATATAGTGTCATATCTGCTTATAAGGAAAGATCCTAAATTAGAAAAAGAAATTAATGATTGAGAATGTCAGAAATAGATCTATGCAACTGAAAATATAAAAAAATGGCACACGAATAATACTAGCTATTCTTAAAAAAAAAAAAAATCAAAATGTCAAAAAAAATATTTCAGAATAAATCAACCAATTTACTAACAGCCTAAGAAAAGGGTCACTGTCGATAAAATTGATAATCGTTAAGAAATTCACAGCGAAATCCAAAGTTAACCTATTTATGATTATAAAAAACCATGTCACGTATTTCTCTGTAGTTCTCTAATGCAAAATAAAATGCACTGCCCTCAAATATAAGCATGGCTGAATGGCAAAAAATGCAATTTAAATTTATTTTGTTAGTAATCTCGTTCAAACCCAAACTAAAACCTCTCTCTCATTTTTTTAATTTACTAATTTACTATTAATTACCATTATCATTTTATGATTTAGATTTTTTTTTGCTACTTCTCTGTATATTATATATATATATACATGTGCTGTATATTATTTTTGTATATATATGTACAAAAATGAAATTTTTTAAGAGAACCAATTAGGGGACATGTGAGAACGTAATAAAATGTATTTAATTTATAGAATGCATTTAAGCAATTTTTTTTTTAAGGTGACCTTAACAATAATGCAGAGCTTTTGAAGGGTATTGCTAGTTAAAAATGTTTTAAATAAAAAAAAATTAAATCAAACAATGTTTCATAAGATTTATAATTTATCAGGACAACATAAAATGTCAAGATCTTTTTTTACTTTGGTTCTTTTACCTTGGATCCATTTCCCTGGCAACTTTTTTAGCTTTATTCCAATCGCCAGCAGTTATCAACATGTCTATTCCCTGTTTTACCATATCCATACTCAAATACAGCTCAGCAGCCTAAAGCAAAAGATATTTTTACTAGCATTTAGTCACTTATCTAAATACATGTATAAAGACATAAGTAGCAGAGTTATTTATTGTAAAACTTTAACATACAAAAAAAAAATAGAATTAAAAAAGGCTGCTTACTGTAGAATAGCATTTGACCTCAGCAAGTCTGGGTCCAACTAGTTCAACTACCTTTTGTGCTTTCTGGTTGTCTAAAAATTTAATGGCAATATCGCCAGCCTATGAAGAAAAAAGAAGTTTGCATTATAACAACACATGGGGATATAGTAAAGTTTCCCCAAAGGCTCATCGGAGAAGATGAAGTGTAGAATTAATTTGTTACAGTAACCTCGGCATTTAAAGGGATTGTGTGGTTAGCGCAACGCCAAGCCGACTTTACTCACCCAACTTTAAGTCAGGTACCCATTTAAAGCTGGGTGGACTTGGGGACTTTAACTAGGACTTAAATAAATCCCAAGGTTCTCACTGGGGTTCGAATATGAGATAAGAACATGGGATCTCTAAGAACATGGGATCTCTAAGAACATGGGATCTCTAAGAACATGGGTTCTCTCCAGTCAACAGTCAAGCACTTTACACAGCACGACCACCTGTCCCATAATTAGTTGAGTATACTGTGAGACCTTCTGAAATTTAAGCACTTTGGATCGAATTTCATTTAGGATTTCAGTCACATCATATTTCAGCTCATTTAATTCAGGAGACTTTCTTTTTGCTGCAAGTTACTAATGATGTATAACGCAGTGAGTTGACAGCATGCCTAGGTGACCAACATCTTTCACCCTTGCAGTTATTGCTTAATTATGTCCTGTCAAGCATGCCGCACCATCTGTACATGTGTCAATACATATTTTCCATTTAATTCTGTGTTTCAGGATATCACCATCATGTGATACAAAATTTTCAGAACTAGCCATACTGTAAGGGATGTTTTTGTATGAACTGGTTTAGAATGAGAAACTCAATTCATGTTCCATGGCTCATGTAATTTATTAACAACACAATAAAATATAAAGAGAATAAATCCAATAAACTGAATTATCACAATGACTGATAATCTCCTTGACTCACTGAATAAATACTTATCAACAATAAACTCAACTGATTAACTAATACTCTCTCTCTCTGTACTCAACTGAACTGAACTAAGACTTCTGAACTGACTGACTTCACTTAAAACTCCGAATTCTACCTCGTATCTTCCAAACATCCTCTTTATATAATTTGCTTGTATTATACTAGAACATTCTACGTCGCTCTCTCTCACATTCTTAGACAATCCTATTTACAATAAACATCATATTGATACTCTTGAATTATCTAGAGTTTTGTCCCCGTGACCTCAGGTTGACCTGGTTGGCCAAGCTCCAAACATACACACACACCTGTGTGCGCAGTATACACAACTATACCATGACACATACCAAGCAAGTTCAATGAACAGAGTTGTTCTTCTTGTCACAAGATTTTTATTCTGTCTTTTTATTTGTAGTTTTGCAGCCAGTTTTGGGTGTTCTAACTGCAAGTGTCTAATGAGTTTTGAAGGCTTCATAGCATCATTTGATAAATACTTGGGACACATAACACATCTTGGACTTTCTTATTATTCATTTCATCAAAATGTGTTTCTTTCACAATAAAAAGAATCACGTAAAAGTATAGTTTGTGAGGTAATTGGTATAATCAAGCAAACATTGTTATTTCGAAAATTTTAGTTTGATGAATTAAAAAAGTTAATAATAAAATAAAGAAATTGTTAAAAATGTCCAAATCTTTCTAAGGACCACCTGTTGCCAAGTGCTGCTCTAGTAGCTAGAGAAACAATTTAAATGTCCGGCATGAGCTGAAATAAGATCCAGTATCTGCAGACTGAATGTATTTGTTCATATCAACTTTTTTCACTATCAATGAACACTATGTATAATAAACATTAACCCAAGAAATAATTTTCACCCTGAATGAAGCCCAATCGAAGCAACACCGACAGCCATATAATTTACCTTCATTAAACACTTCTCTACAATCTTCACATCAGGCACCATGTCAGGTGTGACTCTCAGGTAGCACTCAACTGCCCTCTGATGCTCACCAGAAGCCTCCCATTCTCTGGCTTGTCTCACAATGGCTTCGGCCCCTCTGTTATAAAACAAAACAATGAAGAATTACAAATCAGATATCTTCAGCTAAATGTCTGACAGAATAAAATTCAAAGAATGAAATTTAATGCGCGCATGAAATGGCAAAATCCCAAAATAAATGGGGAAAAAAAAAAGTCATGAACAGATTTAGAAACCAATTCTCAAACATGTATACAAATTGTTTCTGCGTTCAGTTAGTGCTAGCCATGGCACAGCAAAAATGATTATCATTTATTGAGGGTGTTATGCATGGGTATTCTTTAATTAAATAAGAAGGCACTATGTTTGTAGTATGATCTTTTCTTAATAACTTAATTATTTGATCAGTCTTATCACTTCTTAAAGTTTTAGATGGTTATTATTTAAAGCTAAATAAAAGTGGAAAAAAAATCCATTGTAGTGAAAAAAAAATTTATTCCTGCCATTTTTATCAGCCAATCATCTAACAATCACACACACACACAATTTCAAAAAAAGAAAGGGTTAGAGTTGAGGGTTAGAGATGTGAATAAAAAAAAAAAAACAAAAAAAAAGTGCATCAATTTCCGTTAGTAGAAGAAATTTTTAACTGACCCATAAAAATTTGCAATAATAAAAAATAGAAAGCATTGGAGATAAATACATGTATTTGTCTATAAAACAGTTACAGTCAAACCTCGGTTTATAATCATTCTTTTTGTCCAGAGATACTCGTTATCAGAAGCAATCCACATATCAAAGCATATTTCCCCATTAAAAATAATCGAAACTCAGACAATTGGTTTAAAAAAAAAAAACAACTAAAAATATTCTTATATTTAATAATCAATACTATTTACATATAGGCTGTTTATTTTTTTTAAGGGAATATAATGTAATCAAATTAAATCACCATGTAGGACATATCTCTCTTTTTTTGTGGCATCAGCATGGAGCTTATCCGGAGAAATAAGCTTTCGCTTTCATTGCAAGAAATGTGGCACAGCAATGTAGCTAAATTTATCGCTTGCGCCTCAAAGCCTTTTTGTAAAATGTTTCCCACATTGTACACACCATCCCTTAACTATTACAATTGAAGAGTTTCTCAAGCTTTATTCTTCATGGGAGATATTGTTGCAACAGTCAAAACACTTTAGTCAACAATATACACTCACACAAATGTTGACTACAAGTGAAACATGTTGAGTGAGACCAAGCATTAGAAGATGTTATATAAAGTTTGTCAGAAGGAGCAGCTAATACGTACTACATGTACTGCAAGACCTCGCTCTTATATCCAGACATTGCTAATTTTTCAAGGTGAATTTTTGTTAAAAGCACTCATTGATGGTCATAAACTGAGGTTCAACTGTATATTAAATGAACTACATTAAGTCGTTGCTAGCCTAAGTTATAGCTGGTTTATTTCATAAGCTTAGGTGAGAAAAAAATAGTACGAAGAGATGATGATAAAAAAAAATGTATTATAGATTTAAAAATATAAAAGATTTTAAAAAAAAAGGTTAAAAAAACCCAGAAAATTTTTTTTTTTTTAAATATTTAAATGTCAGCACACACTATTTCTGAGTTACAAAGATCACGCCATGGTTATTATTCTCAGCAAGGGTGAAGGAAATACAAGTCCACATTACTTACCCTCCATCATTCATATGAGGTTTACTGAGACATAATCATGTAATACAGTTATAGGAATTACAGAGTCAAAAATTACAATACAGCGGCAAATAAAATGCCTAATAATTGCAACAGGTTTCTAAAAATAAAAAAAATGTTTCAAAACTTTTTACATGCAAGATATTTAATTTTGCTCTGATATAATTTTTAAACAGCTAGAAAAAAAAACTAATGTAAAAAAAAAAAAAAGGGGGGGGAAAAAGCTAATTAAAAAAAAACTTGATGACAACTGGATCATAATCTGGAATCAATGCTAAATGTAAGATCATTAAGAAGATTATAAAAAGAACAAACACAAATGACTCACTTGCCAGATCTTGTAACAGCTTCCCTGTCATATTCATCCTGTAATTGCTGCAGCTTATTAGGCAAGTACTCCTTACATATTCGCAGGGCATCAGACCACATGCCAGAATCCTACAACGATCAGATAATTCATGATTATGTATCTTACAATAGTAATGCAAGAAATTTTTTTTTTGTAGACATAGTAAGGAAAAAAAATTTTTTTTTTTTTAATGAATTAAATTTGTTCAAATATATGAGCAGCCAAGGGAAAATTGTTATGGGAACAAGGCCAGCATAATTGTGTATGCAAAGCACAGGGCACACACATACAAACAGGAAACACAAAATAGCTTTCGATTGAAAACAAAATAATTGAGCTTAAGTTTGAAAGGCATGAATGAATGCATTGCCAAATTATAGTTACAGGATAAATTATAGCTCTATTCTGGTGTTTGATTGATACCTTATAGAATTTAATGGCTCTATTCTGGTGTTTGATTGATTACCTTATAGAATTTAATGGCGAGTTCAGGTCTCTGGGCTCTCAAAAGGTAGGACTCAGCCTTGGAGTAATCTTTTTCCTCAAAAGCAAATCGAGCTTGACCAACTAGCACATCGGCCACTGAATCCTGGTCGTGTGCTTCAGCTACACGCTGAGCAGAGTCCCAGTCTTGATTGTGTACATACCTGAAATAGACAAATTGTTTACTAGACCGAAAAAGACAAAACATTTTATCATATAATTTGAAGGGAAGGTGATATACCAAGATCTTAACTTTTTTATTTCTTAACCTGTTCAATAAAATTTCACACTAATAAGCTGGGTTTTTTTTTTCACTCCCAACTTTCTGTTTATAAAAAGTTAAAACTCAAAGCTTGAAACATTTAAATAAAATAAAATATTTAACACTCAAAAATATATAAAAAAAAACATCTTTAAATGTCTCATGCCAGAATACCATATCAAACTAAGTACATGATGGCATAAGAAAATATTTCTTTCAAAAGTAAACACATACAAATACATGTACATGTAATAGCCAATGTCAATTATAGTAAGTCAATAAACGTATAATGATCATGTGATGGTGATTAGAACGAAACAAAGAAGTAGCCAATGTCAATTATAGTAAGTCAATAAATGTATAATGATTATGTGATGTCAATTAGAACGAAACAAAGGAGTATTGAAATATCGAGAAAAATGCAATAAATCATGTAAGTCAGTGGGTAGATTAAATCGTAGATCACACAAATAGAGAAATGATGACCTTTCAAATGGTATATAAAGCACCATATTGCCAGTGTGTCAAGTCCCTGTAAGGATGAGATGAAATCTCTTAGATCCTATAAACCACAAATGGGATGGTTTTTATGGTGCTCTTCTTTCATCCCCCACCATAGCCGATAGTGCAATGGCCATGGAGGCACCACGGGAGATATATCGGGAACTTGAGCCAAGACCTGAAAAATTTCCTTGGTCCTCACCGGGGATCGAACCAGGTACCTTCAGGTCGACAGTCGAACACTCTACCGCACGACTATCCGTCCCCTCCATATTGCCAGTAACATTGCCTGTTCAACAATTATACCATTTTCAAAAGGAATTTTTGACTTGTAGCAAGTGATTTGAATTATAAATCCAAAATATATTTTGGTGCATCGATAATTACAATATAATACTAAGTAAAAAAACACTATAGATCGATAATTTTCAAAAAAATTACTTAAAATCTCAGCTACCACACCCACCCATAAAAGAGCATTTTCATTTTGCACCAGAATCTTTATCAGAGCAGAAACTTACATGAGGACTGCCTCTTTAGGCCTCTGGGCTTTAACAAATTCTTGCTCTGCCTCATGAAATTTGCCTTCGTCTTCCAGGTACATGGCATGCTTGAGATGTACATCTGGGAGCTTCTCTTTCATAGCAATGGTACACAGTTCAAAGGCAAAATCAAAAGCACTAGTAAAAAAAACAAACCAGAATATCAATACATGTACATATTTTTTTCACCTCAGAAACATACTTTAAAATTGTCTTGATTCCTAACACAATTTTGACCCAGTCCAATCAATTACTATGTATGTAATCGATTTCTCACCAGTTCTCTGCTGCATAGTCAATGGCAGCTTCCAGGAGACCGAACTTGTTAAGGAGTTTCACTGCTGAATCTCCACCCAGATTTTTAGCCCACAAATAGGCCACTTGTTTAGCTGCTGGTAGGCCACCTTGTGACTTAGCCACCTACAAGTACAAGAGAAATACTTTAACTAGTACTGTATATTAAATGTGTTATTAAAGAAATATGATAATTGTCAGGGATGGCTCGTTTGTTCTTCTTTTATTTCTTTTTCTTTCTTTATTTATTTTAATTACACACACAACTAAAACATGTTCACAACACTTCTGTATCTCAAATACTTCTGATAAATGTGACAAGTCAATTGATTTGAATATGAATAATCACTATCACTTTATTTACTCTAATGTGTTGACAAAAGTTAAATCACCACTATAGATTAACAGCTTCGCAAATACATTACAAATTATCAACTTCTGGAAAACAATCACGCACTTCATTTCTAAGGTTGTTTCTTCCTCATTAACACCCTTCCTTAAACTTAACAAAAACGACACTCAAAACTCCCCTCTTTCTGTCGTGACCTGCATATATCTGCGTCCCTACAACTGACCAACACTGTCCCTCTCACCCCGTCTTCCCACCTGTCCAATTACACAATATCTAACTCTACACACAGCTGCTATTAATCATCAGTCATGAACTACTTTCACTGTCCGTACCATTCGTTTCACCTACCTGCCTGCCTACCTGCCTGCCTACCTGCCTGCCTGCCTGCCTGCCTACCTACCTACCTACCTACCTACCTACCTACCTACCTATCTACCTACCTACCTACCTATCTATCTATCTATCTATCTATCTATCATTCAATATATCTGTCTATCTAAACAATATGTCTATCTATCTAAGTCTATATATCTACTTTCACTGTCCTGACAATAATGTCCGTACCATTCGTTTCACCTACCTGCCTACCTGCCTACCTACCTGCCTACCTACCTACCTACCTACCTACCTACCTATCTATCTACCTACCTACCTACCTATCTATCTATCTATCTATCTATCTATCTATCTATCATTCAATATATCTGTCTATCTAAACAATATGTCTATCTATCTAAGTCTATATCTACTTTCACTGTCCTGACAATAATGTTTTGTTTTTTAAAAAAAGGTTGAAAAATGATTTTTTATTTTATTGAGGTTACCCTGTAAGCTTCATCCCACATATCCTGTGCTCTGTACATATTGACTGCTGCCTTCCAATCACCTGCCTCCAGAAAATGATGTTCAGCTTGTCGAAAGTTCCCTTCGCCTTCCAGTTCCTTTAATTCATATAGATAACAGCAATCGACATCACAATGTCACCAGAGAGAATGATAATTAATTTCTCTATTTTAAAACTATACTTCAAAAATCAACAACACCTCAATATGTATATGTGATTAAATGTTGTTAATCAACAACACCCTACATATCTATATGTGGTTAAGTGTTGTTATAGGTTTCAGTGTTACCTTGGCTAAGTGCAGATGTGTGTCAGTGACTAGGTTCTCATGATAGGCTTTGACCAGTCTAATCATATCTACGTACATTCTCTGTTTCTTGTACATGGTAATGGCCAAGTCAGGCTCTTCCACAGCAACATATAATCTGTTCACAAATAGCATTAAAGTAAATCTAACTTTGCTCAAATATTACTTTAAATAATCTGTAAATGTAACCATTTCTTTTCCAGTGAAATATTTAAGAAACTTTAAACTGTAATGCTTAAATTATCATTAAAGGTTGTATTGCACATTTTACAAAGAAAAAGGGTAAAATGAAATCTACATTGAACATTTTTCAAAATATAATACAAATGTAATTATGTTTTGAATTACCTTTCTGCTTCCTTAAACTTGCCTTCATCTTCCAACTGTTTAGCCTGAGCAATATAGAGGTTAGACACATCTTCCCCTTTCATATATGTCGCAGCCAACTAACAGAGTATCAAAGGAACAGTTTAAAGCAACGAAAACTATCTGTCTAGAAACCACTGATACTGGTATTTTGTTAGTTATTTTGTCTCACCTTGTGTGCATGTTCCCACTTGCCCGCTTTATTGTACATATCCACAGCTTCCTTAGTACAGCCAGCTTCAACATAAAATTTTTCTGCCAACTGAAACATATAATAACAAACATTATGTAAAAGTAAGACAAAATATTAATAACAAAAAGAAAAAATATATACATTCAATAAACAGTTTTTTCTTGATTAGGGGGATAAATTTTGAGTGATGTAACTCCCTGTAAACTAAAAAAAACTTTAACAGCATTGCACTGTTGAAATAATACAAAAGTCAGATTCATACCTCATAATCACCAATAGAGGCATAATGTTCCCCAATTTTCTTGTAGTATCTGGCAGACAATGATGAATCCTGGATCTCCAGTATCTGGATGGCCTTTGACCACTGACGTGAGTTTATGGCAGCTTCCACTGCTTTTGTCGTTGCTCTGTTTGCATTTGAAGTATAGAGAAATAAATTTTAACATTAATGATGTCTTTTCTTCTGGACTCATACATTTTTTCTCCAATTAGAAGATGACAAGAGATAAAATAATGTTTTGTTACGTTTATTAATTTTCTATACCCTGCTTCAATAAAGTGGTTGATAGCAGCGTCTAGCTGTTTCTGCAGAACCAAATAATCACCAAATTCTTCTTCCAATTTGACAACTTCACTAGGGAAGGCATGGCGAGCCAAATCAATAGCTGAATTATAAGAAAAATAAATGAGCATTTGTTCCACATGAAATTTCTTAGAATTGATTAATGTTTTGTATTAATAGCATGAACATGTCATTATGCCAGATGCATAAGTAAAACATATTGTTGGATTGCCATAGAGGAGAAAGAAAAGACCATATAATTGTTGATTGAGTACCTCTTCTAAATTCTTTGCCTTTCTTGAAACAGTCCATTGCTCTCTGATAGTCTCTGATTTTCTCGTACAAATCTCCTGCCTAATAAAAGTCGGTTACAAATAACAATGAAGTTTTTTTTTTAGTAAAAAATAAATTATTAATTATTAAAGAGTATTAAGACTAGAAATATCCCTGTCTATTTTCTGCATAAATTCAAGCATATTGGGTAAAAACTGACAACTTTATTTCTAAATTTTAATAAACTTAAAAAAATGTTTTAAAAAAAAATTATTACATTATTTCATTAATTAAAGTTTAGTTGCCAAGTAAAAAAAAAATAACTACTGGTGTAGTAATTTATAAACATTACCTCAATATTCCATTAAAAAAAACATACAAACAATTAAGAAAAATGTATAAAATGTTAAAAAAAAAAATACAACATTAAACAATCCCACCCTATGTATTACAGATTTTTACACCTGAATCTGCAGTAATAAAATAACTTACTCTGTCATAGAGTTCAGCCTTAATGAGGGCACCAGCAATCCTTGCTATTAAATCAGAATTTGTCATAAGTTCCTGGAACAGTAAAAAAAAATTCTTTTAAAAAGTTCATCAAATAAAATGTTGATACAAATAAAAATTAATGACACAAACATGCCTCACTCATTAGACACAAGAAATAATTACAGAAATAATTATCAAGACAGACACAACAAACATAAAGAAAAACTGCTGTATAAGCATACCTCACGACTGGCAACCAATCTGGCAGCTCTAGCTGGCAAACCAGATTTCATGTATAAGTTAATGGCTGCCATGTAGTCTCCTTCTCTTTCTTTTAACTGTCAGAATAGGATAAACCAATTGAGAGAAGTTTCTAAAATATATTTTTTTTCTTCGTATAATTGTCAAACATCTGTTTATTGAATTTACCTCTCCTGCTTTCTCTTCCTGTCCAGTTTCCATCAGCCATTGATTGTAATTTCTTTTAAGTGTCTCCAGCTCTGGATGACTCTATATTGAAAGTTAAAAATGAAAAGATAAAAATGGAAATTGCAACAGTAGCTAGAAGCACAAACAGGAATACACATGAAAATAAGTTACTTCCCTTCATTTATTGAATTCTACACTTCATCTGCCATGACAAGCTCTTTGGGGCTTAAGGGAACTTTTTTTTTTGATTAGGGGAGGCTAACTGTGGCTCTTAGAGCCACATTAGGCTTGTGGATAACTTTTGTGCAGCTCCAATGAGCAAGTTTTTTCTATTAAATAAATCTTGTTAAATTGACATTGGTGCGGTTCTGTAAAGTATTTTTTTGCTTTACTTTATAAAAGACCAGAGTGAACCTCGAGCATGGCCACTCCCACCTAGCTCAGAGTACTAAGAGTAATGTTTTTTTTTATTGTGTTTAAGTCAGCAGCATTTAAGACCAGCAGCTGTACATTTCTTAGTATTAAATTAATTTTATGAATGATTAAGCTAACCTTAGCATCAGCAACTTCTATAGCTTCATCCCACATGTGCATTTCTTGGTACATCTCAATGGCTTCATTCACATGATTCTAAAAATAAATAAATAGGTAAACAAAAACTGTTCAATGCTACTTATAATTGTATTACTTGTAACCAATAATACTTAGGTGTGCAGTAATAAGAACAAGAAAAAAAACAATAATAAATAGGACATATATCATAATGATATAAAAAAAATGGATACATAAAGAAACTTATTACAGATACAAGAAAAATGATTTACTGCCATCTTAATGACAGGAAAATCAACATGTCAAGACAAAAAAACTAAAAATTACTTAAATAGACATAATAAAAAATAATAATCCATGTTCCATTAATTTCACTGTAATTTAAAATGGATCAACAACAACAAATAAAAACATGGGCATTACATGTATTATGTGCTTATTCTTTTTCCAGAAACAAAAGAAACATAATGCGTGTAATTTTGATGCACTGCTGCACAAAAAAAAAAAAAACCTCAGATAACATTTGACTTGCTTCAATACTTACTCCTTCTAAATAAATATATTCTGCCTCTTTAAATTTCTTTTCTGAGATGGCCAGTCTGGCCCTGACTTTGTAATGCTGGCAGCCATCACCTCCCTAAGTTAGACAGTAATATCAACAGTTCAAATTGAAAACTTTCCAAAACAGATAAAGAACAAAACAATCCATTATTGTAAAATTAAAAAAAAAAGAATAAAGATTGATGATAAAGGACTCACCACTTGTTTGGAAACTTCCTCGGCTATTCTTAATGTCTCTTTGAGATATCTGGCCTTAGCTATATTGCCCAACGCAGAAAAACATCTTCAAGGGAAAATAAAAAAAGAGTAAGCATTCAAACAATACACGTACATGTATATCAAACAATACATGTACATGTATATCAAGCAATACATGTACATGTATATCAAACAATACATGTATATCAAACAATTCACGTATATCAAACAATACACGTACATGTATATCAAACAATACGCGTACATGTATATCGAACAATACACATACATCTAAATTATTAAAGTTGAATATTGTTTTTATCTTTTTTATAATATGTGCAACATTATTATATGACATGATGAGATTACTTTAACCAGGTCTATTTAAAAAATCACCTTTCTGCAATATGCAGTTGTTTCTCCTCTAGGGCCATTTTGCTAAGTGATTTCCACATAGCTTCAGTTTCTGCAGACATCTCTAGGGTTTCCAGGAAGGCGACAGCTCTGTACAGAAAATAAAGATTTTGTTTCAGTTTTATTCCCACACAAAGAACTATTCTAATACTAAGATAAAAATCATAAAATATAATGCAGGCCACCTAGCATAGTCTCCATCATCTACAGCAGTGCCAAACTCAATGAGTCCCTCATCCAATGTGTAAGCAACTGTATTCACCCCTTCACTGACAAGAACATCTGTGCGTCCATCTTTTCTTTCTAGGTCTACAATATCACCCTGTACAATGATAAAACATGGAAAACATCTAAGCATATTGAAAATACTAGTTCATGGTAAACGTGAGACACATTTATACCCAATTTCCACAAACAAAAAAAAAAAAACCCAACTTAACTGATGTAGTTAACATGTGAAATGACACTCAACAATTATGAAACCGTTTCATAACATCTACAAAGACTCAAGTATTGTACAATAAAATGTATACAAACCTTGATGGGGACCATGGTTACTCTCTCAGGGGAATCAATGTTGTACCAGACACACAAGTTGCCCCTGTTCTGGGCAACGACTACATCGCTCCCTGGCACCCACTGTTTCATTTAAAAAATAATAACAATAAGCCAAGTACAATAATATTAAAATGATGTGTAATGCAATTTTTAAGTAAGCTTAATTTCACTTCAATATATACAACTGTACTCTGCACACAAAAAAAATGTAAGCAACAAACAATTAATAACTCTCACCTGTACATATGAACAGTAATTCAAAATGCTTGTCTTCTGTTGAGTCTCAATGTCATAAAGGTGCAACTAAGAGACGAAAGAAAAATGTTTTCAAGTATAGAATGTTGTCATGCCTAACACTTTGGAAGGTTGAGACTATTTTTCATGACTGTGGCTTCTTTTGTTGAACTGTTTAATTGTTGTCTGTTGTTAATAAACCTTATTTTAATCAAATTATATTCTGACGCTTTGCATCTTTATTAACTGTTTATTTATTTGAAACTTGCATAATTTCTATAACATAAGTTTGCGACGTTTACACATACACATATAATCACTGAGCAAAACGTTATTTGTTAATTATATACTTTATTAAATTCAAATGTTCATTTTTACTCACTCTTATGAAATACTGTAGTACTACATGTTTTTTTAGTATTCAGTATTAATTTTTTTACCTTCAGTTTGTTGTCTCGAAATAAAAGTTTGTGTCCTGTTTCATTCATCTGAAAATAAGTATGTAAAATCAAATAATTTTAGAAATATTAAAAAAAAAAAAGTTGTTTTCAAAATGAAAAAAAAAATGCATGTACCTCTAACCAATCAATTCTGTTATCATGACTGATCTGAGCAACATTAAGTCCAGTTAAGATGTCAACTAGATAAAAAAAAAATGTAAAAAATTAAAACATTAATTTCAAAGCTGATTAGAAATTGAAAAAAAAACATCATCTACATGTATTAAAAAAATAGTTCTGAATAAATAAATTAATAAATAGATGTGTAAATACGATTTCTATCCATAAATGGCTTACTTATTGCTACAGTCTTTAAGTCAAGAAGGTAGGCCATTTTCTTATTGTCCTCGACTCCTTTCTGTTTTCTTTCATTTAGCCTGACGCTGTCATTGTTAAAGAATTAGTTTTGATTAAAGATCTCGCAAAGGCCAAAAAAAAATCCTAATGAAAAAAAGAAGGTTTTCTGACTTTACCTGATTAGATGTGGATTCATGAATTCTGTTCTCACACAACCCAAAACCTCATTAGCGCCATACTCTATTAGTGCCAACTCACCAGCATTGAATATCATGCAAACCTTAAAATTTAATAAGAATTCTTTACACCGCAAGAAAATAGTCTGGAGTATTCTTGAATTATTGTTTTTTTTTTCTTCAAAACTTAAAGCTTTTGTGTGAATATTCAATAATCATCTTACATTTTCATTATCAAAACAGTACTTCTCACTTCCTGAGCCCTGCCAGGGGACCTCACTCAATCTAGATGTCAGCATGTCACCAAGCAGCAGTGTGTCTGATGTATGGGCCACTAAATATCTGTCTTTACCCATGATTCTCACTTCATCAATTTCATAGCCATAGTGAGATTTCAGCATCACTTTTGTGTTATTTGATAAATTTCTAACAATAGCCTGTAATAAAACAAAGATTAAAACACAAATCATATAGTCTAGCATTTGCTTTTATATTAATAATTAATTTTTGTTTGCAAAATTATACAGTAGTAGAATATGTTTAGTATTAATTATTTGATTATGATTTCTTACAATTAAAATTATTCATTAAGATTTTAATGGCGCCATTTAATAAACTCTAAAAAAAAATAATTAATAAATAATCCGGAATAAAATAACTATCTACTACTTTGCAGTAAAATGTAACAAATGATTTTATTAAAAAATAAATAGTACCTGACTAGCTCCAACATGTGTGATTTCAAATTTGTTTTTGTACAGAGTTCTCTTGAGGCAACAGTCAAACAGTTCCAGACCACCACATAAAGTTCCCTTTAAAAAAAAGTATGGGGTATAAATGTATCTAACATACAAAAATGATAAATATGAAGTACAATAATAAAGCTAGGAAATGTACATTTTCAAATACAAATGATCACATATATATGCTGGTAACAATTCTAAGCAGTTCAAAGTTTATACCATTAAACGGTGATGTAAAAAAAAACTACTACCTTTTGAACCAATTTTACTAGCAATTAATTTTATGATAAGAAAAGTTAACTCACTGCTACAACTCTTGAGCCATCTTTTTTCCAGCTAAGTGCTGTGACAGTATAGAGATTAGGAATTTCTTTCAACTTCGGATCTTCCCAAAGTTGTCGCCTAGGACTCCAGTTGAGTACCCTGAGTCTTAAAATTCCAATAAATGAAACTGTTACTACATGTGTCAACATCTTCACCATTCTGTTCTTAACTTTATTTTAAAGCAGTGATGCTGAACCTTTTTTTTTCTGTGGGCCATTATTGTCTGCCAAAAACATTTGGAGGGCCAAAAATATAATTTTTATATATGTATGTATATAATGAGATGTTATTTTTTTAAACTTGGGGGGGGGGGGGGGGGCGCCAAAAAATTATCATAAGGGGCCAAATTTGGCCAGCGGGCCAGTATTTTAGCATCACTGTTTTAAAGCATAAGAATAGTTCCCTTAGCCCTGAAGGTTCATCTGGGCAGATGGAGTGTAGAATTCATCTTTTTCTATAGCCATAGCTTACTTAGGAGTTTCATTGCTAGTATAATGCCCAGCCACCTTAAGTTATGCCGGGAACCCATTTAAAGCTGGGCGAACTGGGAGGACTTTCAACCAACTTTTACAAGGACCTGGAAAAATTCTCTTGGTTCTCACTGAAGATCAAATTAGATTGACAATTGAGAGTTCTATACATAGCACAACAATCAGTCCCCCAAAAGTTCTATTAAGGGCTCGCTGTGGCAGATGAAATGTAGAATTCACCTGTTTCAGAAACTTTTGCATAAGGAAGGATTGTGAGGTTAGCACAATGCCCCAGCCACCTTTACTTCCCCTAAATATTTCAGGTACACATTTAAAACGAGTGGACTTGGGATCTTTCACTAGGATCTGAAAAAATCCACAGGTTCTCAATTAGGTTCGAACCCAGGGCTCCTACATCAATGGTTCACCTCTTTCCACTAATTTAAAAAGATATTTTGAAATAATTAAAAAAAAAAGAGACAACCTGACTACAGAATATCCAACAACCAAGAACAGAAATACTCACTTGTCAAAGCTGCCAATAACGACATTCTGTCCACTTGGAGAACAAACAGCCACAGTAAATTCATGCTCATCAACATCCCTGCTGAAGTCAAACTGCTGGAAACTGCGTCCATCCCTACCATATGCAATTATTCTTTTGTCACAACCTGCAGCCACTATTGCATTCTGGGAGTAAGCCAATGCATATGGAGGGGAGGGGTGGGTGGCTATTTTACCCTGAAATGTTTTAAAAATTAAAAATTTTATTTAGCTCATAATCACTTACGAAAATTGGTTTTAACACCCATATTGATAGAGTACCATATTTCATTGTATTATAATATTTTACATTTAGAAAAAAATAATCTAGAGTTTGATGCTCCTACTGTATTTTAAACTACCTTTTGAAATAAAATCAACCAGAAATTTAATAGTACCTGGAACTGGTAAGTAGTAAACTAACCTGTGTATCACCAGTACCTTCATCATCAAAAAAGTAACGAATAATTGAACCATCTGCGTGGCCTGATAAGATACCTTTGCCAGATGGACTGAAAGAAAATAAATATAAAGCAAAATGAAACCATTTTCCTTAATTACAATTATTAAATTACATAAAAAGAAACAACAACCCAAAAGCTAGTTTTCTACCAATGTAAAGCATATTTAGCTTACATACTTGCAAGCTAAGGAAACAACATAAGATTCAGTACTATATACTGTCGAAGATTTGTTTGTTCTTATATTAGCTGAGCGAACCTATTATCAGAAAAAAAAAATAAAGGTGCATAATTATTATTAAAAAAAAAAGGATCATTTTAATTTTAATAAATTTAGAGGCAAAATGGTTTGTAAAAAAAATGCTTTATTTTTACAAAAAAAAAAAAAAAAAAAGAACAACAATATTTGTCGATTTTCAAAAAAAATATTTTCTGTAAATTCTTTGTAGATGTATATGCAATAGCTTTTTTCTTTCATTACCCTTAGTCAAAAGTTTTATTTATTTTTTTATAAGTCTCTAAGGTTACGTTTAAAAAAAAATTACTTTTCCATCTGCAAGACCATAAATGATAGGCTGTTCTGGTGGCCAAATTAAACAAGTCACAGCACTCTGTTGAACAAACTTGTTACAGATAACTTTTTTTTCACCCCTAAATTAAAAAAAAAAAAAAGATATTAAATGTGCATTAAGGGATGATATAACATCCTATAAAAGAAATAGCAAATCATAAGATGTTGCAAATCTGTTGATTTTATTTCATTTATATCATAAACAAAAAAACAGTAGAAATATTTAGCCCTACCCCAGACTATTATCAAAAGGGGATCGGGGGGAGATTTATTGAGTAGAGAAATTAAGTCATAATTCACAATTAAAATAAGACAACCTGTTTGTAATGAATATTTGGAAACAGAAATTTGTTTTTCGCTTGTTTTTTTCAAGTTGACTTACCACTCATCTCCAATTTTATAAACATAAATGATGTTATCTGTCTGTCCAACAGCAATTTTGGAGGAGTCACCAGAGAAGGCCACATTTTTTACTGTGTAGCTTTTTTTGCCAAACTGAAATAAAAAAACAATTACATATTAATGTGTCTACAATTTTAGCACATATAATTTTTTTTTGTACAAAAACTTTAATTGACTAATTTTTTTTAATAGAGTTTATTTTTTCAAATTATTTTTTAATAGTCATTCAAGGCAGTAACTTAAAAAAAAACTGCATTTTAATCGTTAAATATGCACACAAATCTGTGAAAAAATACCTTTGGATCTGCAGGTTTCAGAGAGAATTTGTCACGTTTTTCTCCTTGCTCATCAAAAAGAACAATAACTCTATCAGATGTACAAACAGCCAATTTCTGATTGTTGGGTGAAAATGCTATTGCACAAATTTTTGCTGCACCATCCTTTAAAAAATAATTTATATTATTTATGTTAAAGAATAATAAGATTATTATTAACTATCATTTAAAAAATGTAATGAAAATATTCTTATTATCAATAATTTTAAAGTATCTTCATGATAAGTTACACAATGACAGAAATATTATGAGGTGAAAATTTATTTTTTTTACTAAAAATTATGTTTCTGCTTCTAATTTTTTAGATGTTGGTGAAAATGTTTTATATAGTAACATAGCTTCTGACTAAAACAATAATTATTTCTTGAGATAACCGATGAATATTTACATTTATTATTTATATATAAAATACCTTAAGATTTCTTTACTTGCTGTCATTATTAATATTATCCTAATAACTAATATCCTAACCAAATCATTAAAACGTAAGAAGCTACTTTGAAACAGAAAAAACACAATTAATATTAAAAAAGAAAACTAAAAATATCTCAATCTAAGACTTAAGATTTCACCAAACCAAAGCGAAACTATTCGACTTGCTATTTCTCAGATGATAGTTTTCTTAGTGCAACCTATTAACACTGAAACAAAGGTAGGCACTGGGTGAACAGATGGCCTAGCAGCTCGCCTCTCAACCTGGGAGTCCCAGGTTCCGTTCTATGTGAGTACCAAAGTAATTTTTCCAGGTGAAATTTGGTGTAAAGTCCCCTAAGCCAGTCAGCTTTAAATGGGTACCTAACTTTATGTTGGGGAAGTAAAGATGGCTGGGCATTGTGCTAACCACAAAATCCTTGTATATGCCATGGTTATAGAAATAGATGAATTCTACTGTGTCCCCATGGCCTATTTGGAACTTAAGGGAGGCATCTGCAGACCAGAAACAATGGTATTTATTATTAGTCACTAATAATTCTAAGTTACTTAAAAAAATATTTTTTAATATTTCTTTTTTTTTATATTGAGAATTATTAGCGGCTAATTTTTCTGTACATTTTGTTTGAATCATACTAAGATCTTTGCAATTACATATGAAAAAACCATTTATCTTGTGGGTGGACTGTCGTTCAGTACCAAAACTTGAAAAAGACATAGGCTAAATAAGCTATTTGCTGAGCAAAAATTTTATTTAAATATTTAGGCCTAATTAATTTAGCTAGATCACAATGGAGTATGGTCTGTATGATATTTTATAATATCAATATTGCACATTATATACTATAATTTAAAATCTATCATGACAAGTGAATTGACAATATTAATTTAATAATATAACATCTTTTTCGGGAATATAAAATTGTATTGTGCTATCCAGCTAACACAATTTTTCTTAGACTCTGACTATGTCTATAGTTAACTTCATTAACTAGGAAACAAGTACCTATTTATTAATTAGTAAGTATTTCGAATTTACTACTTGTCTACTACTACTATTTAAATTGCTTGTCTTATCCAAACTTATGAGACTGAGAGAGTGCTTAGTCAGGCTGTGGAAATTATCTATATACAATTATTTCAATTCACTATCTTCTCAACCATTACCATAGGAGGCATCAGCGATTTCATATGTTTTAACTGCATTTTAAAAAAAAAATATATCGGTAAACAGATTCAAACGAACAAAATCATAACTTATTGAATGTAAAAAATGTCATCAAACGTTAGTTCACACAGACGCGCACTTGCAGGAATGTTAGCAACGATAAACATTCCAAAACATTCCGCAAAAGCGTAGAAATTAAAGTATCAATAATGAAAATAAAGATCATTATGATTGACTGATATAAATCTTAGAAAATAAATATTTAATCTAGAAAATAGATTTTACTTGTAACTATTATAATTTATGAAAAAAATATTGTGAGTATTGAGTTCGAAACTATGTAACAACATTAACTAATAATATTTAAAGATGGCTGTGTGGGTAAGAATTCGTCGATTTTTCTCGCCAGAAAACACCGTCAGGGTTGTGGAATTGGTAAGGGTTTGTTACGTTGAAAGTATATACAACTGAAGCTAAAGGAAAGCATTAAATTAAAAATATGTTTATATATCTACTGTTTAGCCGATTTGATGGCCATTGTAAATGTTACTATGTTATCACTTATGTAGTATGGTTTTTTTTTTAGAATGCTAGTAGAACTGATACGATTACAATGTAGCCCACAAGAGTGATACATCTTAATCTATGGTATACAGTATAATACACTACTATATGCAGTATATAATACGCTAGAATTAATAAATCTAATGTCATATAATATTGAAGTGAAAGTTTTTTTTTAAATATATTACTACTAATTACATTACATATGATATGATTTGTCATGAGCATATCATTAGAAAATTAAAACGTGTCTTATAACTGGTCTAAATATATTAGTCGTTACTTTAATGATTCAACTCTTACTAACTTCTGTGAAAAGGTTATTTTGTTGATTAGTAATCTCTTATATCACCCGGGTTAAAATTTTTTAATTAAACAAGTTGTAAAGAAAGTGAAGCTTCAAGAAAAAATGTAGCTCTTTCTTGTTGCTACATCCACATATTAATCATGGAAATATTTTTAATTATTACCTTTTAGATCTGTAATTAACCATAATTTAGGATTCTTTTGAAATTTATAAAATTCTTATGTTTACCTTTTGTCAACAGTTATTTGCATTATTCATTGTGGCCATTTGTTTTGGCTGGAATGATAAAGGTGTAAACTATGCAGACTTAAATGATGGGGACTACAATGAAGGAGGAAACATTGTTTTCTTTATGATGATTGGTATGGTGTCACTAATATTTCTTCTCTGTGTCATTATTTATTCCATTCTCCGAAGTCCAAGAGTCTTTTCCCCTTGCTTGGTATGTTCATGGGTATTCTTTAATAAAAATAAAATGTTATTATCATTGAAATTCAAAATTCAATTAGTTATGATAGTATCATGGTATGAGTTGTATTTTATTAACATAAATATTTAAAAATTTTTTTACTAATTTAAACAGGACATTGTCATCTGCAGTTCTATGAGTTTATTGACATTTATAGCATCAGTTGTGTTGGCTCATTCCCTTTCCAACCTGGGCAAATCATTAGAAGTTAGAGAAGCAGGACTAAATTTCAATGCATTGCAGGCAGCCTTGGTAACTATATTCCAAACATAGCATTTACAGCATTTATACTTTCATCATATGATTTTTTATCCTACTTTTTATAATTTCAAAAGGTTTTTTATTTTTTTTTTTGTAGGTTTAATTTTTACTTCATTATTTCAGGTCTTTGGCATTGCCTTGGCATTATTATTTGCAGTCAGTACAGCTTTTGCTGTTTGTTTTTACAAAAAAAAGAGTGAACTGATGATTGGAGATTCTAGAAACATGACTGATTTACCAGACGACATTCCAACATAATATACTTTGAAAACTTAGAGAGCACCTTGTTGTTATGGTTAAGTAAATTATTGTTTTTGGAAATGTTGGCGGGAACTGATGTTTAATGTTTTTGAACAAAACATGTATTTGAATATTTATTAACTTAAAATTTTTTTTAAGCTAAATGTAGTTATACTTATTTTAGGCATTTTCAAATAATGTAGTACAGTTTGACTGTTTTTGGTATATTTAAATTCTATGGTATCTTTGATTTTATAATTTTGAATACCTTGACACCTTTAGTCCAGCCTGTCATGATTGATCTTTTTCTAATTTAATAACTTAAAGACTTATACAGTTTCGGAGAGAAATCCTTTTTTGATCACATTAGTCTCCTTTTGATAATTATTTTTTTAACTTTTTTATTCAAATTTTTCTATTGTAGTTTATATTCTTTCTTATGTAATGTTAGTTCTTTCATTGTTATCTAGCTGTTTTTCCACATTAGATCTTCATTTCAAAACTTTCTCTGTGTTTTTTTTTTTAAATAATTAAAAAATGTATTTCTTTCAAGAGAAAAATTATTAATTCACTCACATGTCTTTTTTTTTTCTTCAAAAATATTTTGTACCTTAACATAATATTATGGCTTTTATGGCTAATTTATTTTACATTTTTTACATTCTAAATTAGCTTTCACAAAATAACTCCTCAGTGATGTAATACACTGACCATCCATTGCATGACCATTTTAAAAATGGAAAAAAAGAATTAAGTTTTCACATCTCTGTATAAGGGATGATCTATATATACAGTGTATATGTTTTACCAGCATTATCATACAAAAACTAAGTAATTAAATGACATTTTTAGTGTACTCACAACAGAATAAATTGGCCAATTCTTTCTCTTCACAACATATTGTGCTTTTCTTTTTTCAGTTATTAATTTTTTTCATTGACATTGTTTTCACAATAATAGATATTCAGTTATTTTTTAGTCTATTGTGGTTTTATCACCAGATTTATTTGACAGCATGACAGCACTCATCACTTGCTCTCTTGATTCTAATGGTCATTTTAATTTTTAAAAAAAGTTAGTCATTTTATGTTCTAATTAAGTATTAAACAGATCATCTTAAAATATTGTATTAGCCTAGAAATTTTGTAATGAAATTAAACAGTCAAAAATTATATTTTATATGATGGTATTTAACACCTGCTGTATTCAGATTCACTTTTCTAGTCAACAAAGTATTTGTATTGATCAGGATTGTCTGCAAAAGCTTATTTTAATGTAACATAATTTTTTTTTTAAACTTGGAAAGATCATGGAATTTTAATTTTTTTTGTTATTGTAGCACTTGATCATATTTTAGTTCTGCTAGCTGTGTCACTTTTTTCTGTCTTAATCTACCTCATCTGAATCTGATTTGTTTAAAAAATGTTTTTTTTTTACTGCACTAAATCATTTATAAAATAGCATAAAATATCAAGTCATTTTTACACAAATGAGCCAAAATGTAAAATCATTAGAATTTATTCATTTCAGTCAAACTATGTATTCTGTCTCTATAGAATAAATAAGACTGATTTTTAAATTAATGCGATTTATTTTTATAACAGTTTTTAAGCGTGAAAATATTTATAATCCTGAGTGCACAAAAAATAAGAATTTATTTAATTTTAGTTTTATACATAGTAAAAAGTAAAGTAAAGTTCCCTTAACCCTAGCGGGCCATCGGGGCAGATGAAGTGTAGAATTCACCTGTTTCTATAACCTCGGCATATGAAGGGATTGTGTGGTTAGCACAACGCCCAGCCGCCTTTACTCCCCCAACTTAAAGTCAGGTACCCATTTAAAGCTGGGTGGACTTGGGGACTTTCACCAGGACCTGAAAAAATCCCAAGGTTCTCACTGAGATTCGAACCCGGGACCCTCCGGTCGATGGTCGAGCACTCTACACCGCACGACCACCCGTCCCCTAGTTTTATACATGTATTATTGTATTCTTATGTTACATATCTTTAGTTGCCATATTTGGCTATAATTATCACTCTGTATCAAAGATTTTTTTAAAAACATTCTTAAGAAATGTATTGTCATCATTTTTTCTTTATCGTAGCTTTTTGAATTTGTACTAGTGAGTAGAATTATTGCTTAATATTCCTTAACTCTTTGTCAAAAAATATATATACAATTTTAAAACTTTGATTTGGTTACAAACAGCAGCCACTATATTTACCATTAAGATTTAAATATTTAATTTTCCTAAATCACAATATCTGTTATTCAATTTTATTTGGTCATTGTCTTCAAACAATGCTGTTTATTTGTTTTCTTGTCACTTAGACTAACCCTATTTAAATTTTTTTTAAATTATATAATAATTAATTAATTTTCTATTCCAATTAACCATTTTATTTTTTGTTTTATCACCTTTAAAAAATATATTTCAGAAACAATGTCTTGATTTTATTAGTTTTGTTTCGTTTAATTTCATTCCATTCAGTTTAATTTTGAAAGCGTTTTAAGGCTTCAATACATGTAGTAATGTTTTTAATTTTTTTATTATTATGTGTGTTTGTAGTCACCAAAAGATATTTTACTTAAAAGTCACTGAAAAATAAAGCTAGTATTATTTTTTGTCCACATTTTTACATATAATTTTGTAATTTCTTTGTAGTGTTCATATTGTGGCTTATTTCATTAATGTGCAATATTTCTTAGTTTGTTGGGCTTGTGAAAGCTGTAGTAATGTCTAATATACACCATATTTTTTTTATACAAATCTTTCAGTATTTATTTATGTATAGTGTTGTTTGAACAATTGTATGATTTACATATTTAAAAACTAATCTCATTAAGGCCTGTTTACAAAGTATTGTTACAGATTAGTAATGTATCAGTTCACCTTATTATATATTGCCATCTAATGATGACATATTTATCTCCACAAATATTTTACAAGAATATTGGATAAGTTTATTTATATACTTATAGTTTATTTATATTCTTATAGTTTTTTATTTATAAAGCAGTTTTTTCCTTATTGTTTACAAGTACAGTACATGTATTTAAAATTGTATATTTTTCGTTTTACTTTAGATTACCTTTCAAATCTAATTGATAAAAAAAAAGGACAATTTGATTTACCAATGAAAGGGTTTTTAGCTTAATTAAAAACTAATATTTACCTTATGTTGAGCACGCCATTTTAAAATATAGAGCTAGGTTTTCAATAAACATATTTTTCATACAAGTTTTTGTTTGTTTTTTCATTTTATGCACTTCTCTCTATATGTTTATACTAAGACTTTAAGATAAATCAAGAACATTCAGAAAGTGCAGAAAATACATAGAACGCTTGACCTGAAAGTCCTGGGTTCGATCCTTGATGAGAACTAAGGGAATTTTTTCCAGGTGAAATTTGGTCTTGTTCCCTAAGTCCACCCAGCTTTAAATGGGTTCCTGACATTAGTTAGGGAAGTAAAAAGCTGCTGGGTTTTGTGCTAACCACACATTCCCTTCATATTCTTTGGCTACATGAACAGATGAATTCTACATTTTATCTGACCTGATGGCCTATTAGCCTTAGGGTACTATTTTACCTGATGTAAAAAGAAACAAAGCAATCACATTAAACTAATAAATGATGGTAGATCTAGATTAATGTCCCATAAATACAAACTGCTTTTAAAAAGTAAAACTTCCATCACAAATCTACTATGCTAATGTTGTTTTTTATTTTATTTCTTGTTTAACAAATCAACACCTCATTTACATATTACACTCTCTAATACAGGGAGTGGGAAAACTTAACTGGGTTATTAAATAGTGTGCTTGCCATAGCTCTATATAGGTACTGCATTTTTTTTTAAAGAAGGGCTAAAAATTAAATGTTTATTCAATATTTCACATTCAACTTGACACGTTAGTATCACAAACACCTACTCTCGTTTGCCACAACAGTACACAAAAAAAAATGTTCAATTTACATCACAAAAAAAAAGATATTAAGATGATTTTTAGGTTTATTTATAACATAATGACACACTAGTTATACATGCAAAATACTAAAGTAACAACATGCACATTTATAAACCTTTGATCTGTACAGCGTATTAAGTTACACTTGTATATGAGACTTACAAAATACTATTTCGGGATATTTACTTGAGCTTTAAACAATTTGAAAAATAATTATACAGCTTCTACATACAAATATATGTTTATTGAGCACATTTTCTAAGGCACACAAAAACAACTCATTCTTTTAAAATAAAAATTGAAACAGTCAAAGTTAAGATGAATCGCTCAGCCAATTGTTACAAAAAAATAATTATCCTAACAGCTATATAGACCAGTACCAATTTAATGACATTTTCTGAAGAGAAACTCTTAAACTACACATCTCATTAGATTAAAACCAAAAAAAATAGTTTAAAATATGTTTTAATTGTATAAGATGTAAGTATTATGTAAATATTCATTTAGGAAAAACAAAAAAAAATGAGTAGAATTTGTGAAATGAATAATTGGTGAAATGGCACATCATGAGAATGCTGCTCTTGAGTTACTTAGAGCTTAAAGCACATCTAGTAAAAAAATTAACTAGACAAGTATAGACTAGGCTTACTACCATGAACATGTACAAGGCCTAACTAGAGGAAGTCAAAAAGTTCATTAGTCACAGAACTGGCCCATGCAGAATTGGAAAAAAAAAACCAACTCAAGATAACTAGCAACTCACAGCCAGGCTTAATACACTCTTCATTTTAAAGACATCTACAATTAGTTTCTTTGGTTTATTTCTGTAACACAACTGTCTTGTTGTCTAAGCTTTGAGATCTGATGTCTGGACTTATTGTCATCATGACTATCCATATTAATGAACTGATAAGGATTTTAACGAAAATAAATGACAGATTAGGTAGTCGCTAAACTGTCACCATGACTGGCCTACTAAAGAATGGATTGAACAAAGAAGTCATACAATAAGATTTCACTTACTGGCATATGAGAAATGAGACTAATCACTGTGCATCACAAGACATAGATAAACTTATACATTACATGAATTATATCTTCAAAAAAACTGAGAAATCTAAAATAATGCTGTCCATGCTATTTCCTCTTAAGTTTAATACTGATTATTTAACTGCAATATTAACAAAATTCAAAAAAGATATAATAAAACAATTGATTTTTTTTTCCTTTTTTTAATTATCATGGTACCAAGTAAGTAGATAAGGGAATTATGTGATTCCTTACAATCAATAGCTATAAAATATCTAAATTATTTATAACAGTTCAATTATCTGAAACAAAATATCACGCTTGAATTATCAGAATGAATATGAAAGGTCTTCATATTATTTTTATTCAAGCTAATTATTGTAATTCTAGTCTTTTTTTAAATATAGGAAATTTTGGCCATTTTGTGTTAGTCTCAAAGGTAATCCATAGTTTTATTTTAGTTTCCTAAAACATCTATATGAATAGATTTCTCTTCCCCTCCTCCCTTCTCATCCATATATCTTTCAAAAATCTGGATGAAATTATTTTTTTTGTAACATTCTCTCCAACATCTGTTAGTGCTCCCCACCCTCTTTCATTTATAAGCCACCATTATTGAGGCTTGACTCCTCATCTCTCTCCATTTCTTAATGATAAATCATTTATTTTTTAATAGACATTGATAAAGGACATTTCATGAAATTTTATTTTTTACATCAGTCAATTTCAACATATAGCTTGAAAAAATATCATAATTTTCAATAAATTAAAAAATTTAAACATAAACAAAAAAAATTTCAACTAGCTCATTTCTTAAGTGCAATTATTTTCCTTTTTGAATTATTTCCTCTAGAGCTGGAGGATGAATGAAATTGCAAGTCACTGATATGTAAAGGTATTGGTGGTAGAATCGGAATTGTGGACTTAGTATTTGAAGAAAGGTTTATTTGCTGAGGGCATATTGTTCTTGAGCTTCGATCTGGTGAATCGTCACGGCTGCTGAACTGATCCGACTCACGATTGGTCAATGTTTCCTTAGATTTACTTTTCGTGAAGCTATTCTTGACTGAAAATGATTGAATGTTGCTTGGTTGTTTCTGCAGTGTAGGTCTAGGCAGTGGTATCATTCCAACAGGAGACATCGGAGCAGGAGGCATAGGTGGAGGCAAGTCTTGTGGTGAGTGGAAGCTCTTAGATTTTGATGCTATGAGCATAGCTTTGATAGCAACAACATCATTCTGCATTTGTAAATTTTGTTCATTGATGTTTCTTATTTCTTCACAGTTTTGGCTCATTACCTGAATAATCAAGAAAAAAACACTATCATTGTACATAATCAAGGTTTAGCAGTAGTAGTGGTTGTAGCCTTTAGCTCTTATTAGACAAAATCTGGGTGGAAGCCTTTTCTTGTAAGGTTTGAGCCCTAATATTTACTGCAAAGATAAGAATTACAGTCTGCTTCTTCACCTATCGGGCCAGTGAGAAAGTTCAGTAAGCAAAATTGTTTTCTTACCTCTTGCATCCTTTCCACTTCCTGCATCATTGATTTCTTGCTTCCCTCCAAATCCTGTTGCAATCTCTCATGCATGGCAATTCTTTCCTGTTCGTACGCATTGACTTTTTCAGTCTGCTGCTCAATGACCTAAAAATAGAAACAATAATCCAATCAGCAATGTAACTTCTAACATTCATATGAAAACAATTTATTTGTGTGTAATCCATTAAGTTTTAATTTTTCATTTTTACACATTAAAAGAGAAAGTCAGAACTTTAAAAGAGAAAGTCAGAACTAATTAAATAACAAATTTAAAAAAAAAAATGTTTCCCCTATACAATTATATATTTTTTGTACAAAAATCTTGTTATTTTGATGGTGATGTGGCTCTTGATAGTTATTTATATTATGTTAAAAGTTGGAAGTCACGTGAAAAATGCAGATCTCGTTGATTTAATGAATGGCCTCTGCTGCTAAAGATATTAAATTTTCAATCATACCATGATAAATAATAAGAGTATTATTGCAAATACACATATTCCAAAGGCCAATTAACATGATTTGTTATAGCTATTGAATGTATTGTTTATTTCTAACCTTTAGGGCTCTGTTAATTTCCAGTTCCACTGTTGACAGCCTATCTTTTAATAGTTCCACCTCTGCATTTAGCTTTTCAATTTCTTCATTTTGTTGCTTGTAGATTGGATCTGATTCCAGTTTCTCTTTTTCTGCTTTGATTTTACCAACCTAGAGATACATTTTGAGATATTGATAACACATTTAAAAAAAAATGTTACGACTTACTCTCTAAGGTAGGCACTCAATGACTCGTAAGTTCTGTGAGTTGTTAGTTAAATAATACAAGATTTATTCACCGTCTACAATGTACAGGCCATGATAGTCCATGCGATACCAGAGTCTATTATACGAATTAAAGAAATTAAACGTGTTAAGGCCACATGTCAATAACGAACTCGCTGCAACAACAGACCTTACTTTCTCCGGTGACCAACTTTAAATTGTTCTTGAACTCATCTACTCTCTGTGTCCTCTCTTTGTTTGCGTTTGTCCCTCTGTGGTACTCGTCCCACTTTGTGTCTTCTCTGTGTGTGACTGACCGGTCTGTTACTGACTGTTACTCTGAATTACAGCACAGTGCCTTTTATAGAAAGACCACCCACGCTGATGGCGTCATCAGTTCCCCTCCAAAACTGAAGGTGGAGGTCAGTGCAAGTGTAGGTGGCGAATGACACTATTTCATCCCCCGTATCAAGGTAGGGGTGAACGACCGGAGTAATAATTGTACAAAAGTCGTGATTTCATCGTTAAGTGGAAGGGGCGCAACTGGAGGTGGGGATTGGGGGGGGGGTGGGTGAAGAAGAGTTATAACAGTGTTTTGTAAATATTAGATGATATTGGATGCATATTATATCTTTGTCTTTTTGTATTTTAAAAGGGATAAATATGTTTTTTAAGCATCACATGACTAGCAAACAATACCAATGCATAAAACCCCTATAAATTGAGGAAGTGAGATATTTGCCTAAAAAACCTAACAGTCACTATTGAGACATGTTTCAAGTGACCTTTTGTAATGACCTAATATGAGGTTTGCAAAAGCCATGAAGGAGGGACCTTGGAGGACAAACGGTAATTGCCATCAATATGACTTATATCACACCAAGCCTGCATCCTCTTAATCGGGCTTTTAACCCTATTGAGTGGTATGATAAAAGTTCAAAGTTCAATGATTTGTTATTTACCTGTCTGTTTATTTTTCTGGCGTATTCTTTAGTTTGCTTCACCAACTGCTTCAAATCCTCGATTTCTGCAAACTGTCTTGCTATGATTCTTTCTTTTTCTTCATTTTCTCTCTGAAGTTTGCGAACCTCATGCCCTCGACAGGTCAGTGACTCCTGTAGGTCGTCAATATCCTGGTCTCTTTTCTGAACCTCAATTTCTTTGGATTCAATTAAACTGGCCTTGGTTGCTTGAAAATTGTTTTCATCTTCACGAATCTTTAATCTGAGAGTTTCTATTTGTTTGACAAGAATGTCATTCATCTGCCTGAGTTTATAAAAGTGTATAATTATACATACGTTAATGATTTATCAAAAAAGATGTGAGACTTTTCATAGAAAAATATAGATGTTTAATAATACCACTTTAGTGGTAGCTTATGGTGGATTGAAATATGTTGTCATTTTCTTAAAGCTGAATATTATTATAAAGACTATGATCTTCCTGTAAAGTGTGTATGGTCAGGGCATGGAAGTAACATTTTTGTAATTGTCTAATAGCCACTTTAAAATGACCTTTTTTGTTGAGTTAAAGGTCTGATGGCCACTTTAAAATGGCCTTTTTTGTTGAGGTAAAGGTCTGATAGCCAATTTACAATGGCATATAAAGAACAAACAACTGAATTTTACTTATTTGTAAGCTCATAAAATCTGATAAATTAATATTAATTATCTTGTAAATGAACTTTATTTTATTCTTAAATTGCTTGAATGCATTACTAAAATTTAATATTTTGTAATTTTAACCAGTGGCGTCACAATGGTTGGTGTCACCCGGTGTGTCATCCCCCACCCCCAAGCTCCAGACGCTCTGTTTGGTGCTAATGCTCTGGAGGGTGGCACCCTGTGCTACTGTTTTACATGGTGACACCCTGTGCAACTGCTCTGTATGGTCGCACCCTGTTCTACGGCTCTGTATGGTGGCACCCTGTGCTACTATTCTATATGGTGGCACCCTGTGCTACGGCTCTGTATGGTCGCACCCTGTGCTACAGCTCTGTATGGTCGCACCCTGTGCTACGGCTCTGTATGGTGGCACCCTGTGCCATTGCTTATGCTTTTAACTATGATCGGTTATATATAAAACCGACTGTACCGAGTTTTTTTCCGCTATGAAATTTAGAACTGTTCATTTTGGTGTCAACCCTAAAAAGGTGTAACCGGGTGCGGCCCGCAAACCCCCCCCCCCACTCCCCATAGTGACACCACTGATTATAACTACCGGCATATTAGACTTAAAATAAAATGTAAATGTTAGGTATGAAAAGCTTTTGAGTAGCTTTTTAATTTTTCTTTGTCTGATTTATAGATAAACACCAATAATGTACAATAAAAACTGTGATGAAAATTTAACCAAAATATTTTCTCTCCCAGAAATATAAAAAAAAATGTGAGCTCTAGTGAGGCAAAGCTTTGTACAAATTGTACTAAAATAAGAAAAAGCAACGAACTTGACTCCATCTAGGACAGTAAATTCTGGCCCATGGTCAGAGAAGTTGTCGTCATCTTCAGAAGTGGAACTTCTAGAGAGTGCCCCATCCTCTGTGTAGCTTGGTTGCGGAGAAATGCCTAGCCCCTGTATACTTAGAAGGCCCTAATATAATATTGAAAAACTAAAGTGAATGCAACTTTAAATATTTGAATGGCAATGAAAAGTGTTATTAATTTAAAGTATTTTACGTTTATGAATAGAAATAAGAGCAATTTTGAGCCCTTGGTGATACTTATGGATACTTTAAGAGATATTTGGGGGCCCTCGGGTATACTTATGGATACTTTAAGAGATAGTTTGGGCCCTTGGGGATACTTATGGATACTTTAAGGGATATTTTGGGCCCTTGGGAATGCTTAAGGATACTAAGAGATATTTGTTGGCCCTAGTTAAAAGTACCAGTCAAGTTCCCTATATCATGAACATTCAATAGAGTTTTGCATTGTAAGATCCCTCATTGGTAGTGAGGGCAGTAGGTTACTGCTTAATTAGAACAATTCCAATAACAAAAATTATTATCACTGTAAACTACTTCAGTATTATTACACTGTAATAACATAGAGCTTCAGTTTCATAAACAACTATCAGAGAGATTGCCAACTAGTAGAGTACTGCTTAAAGGTCCCTGGTTCAAACCCAATTAATGCTTGTAAATTTGTTTTAATCTAAAGATTCGCACCATCTCCAAAGTCCACATTTTTGTTTTTTTTTATTAATAGAGGAGGTCATTCATGGTAGAAAGTAATAGCTGAGAGCCACATCATAAGAATGCTTCAATAAGACAGGGTTGTAGAAACATGTGAACCGTTTGTGTTGATGGTGCGGATAGCCACATTAGACTCATTAGTATTTGTATTATGCCGTGGATCATTAATTGGTAGAAAGTTGAAAGTAGTGAGTCAAATAAGTATGAAACATTATGACAGGGCACTAAAAAATGTGAACCATCTGTACTGATGGTGTGGCTAGCAATGTATGCCTGCCCTAGAATGCCATAGAATTCTAAAAACATGTGCCCTATGTGCCAAAAAAGATTGTTCTTATCTTTACTCTTCACCACCTTTATTACTATGAACTTACCGGGACTGGCAGAGTTTTCCCTGACATCATATTTAACAATAGATACACTTCTTATTCCTATGTTGTCTGTTGAAAAATCAAAAAAAGGTAAACAAATGTTTAAAAGGAGGGGGGGGTATACAAAAATTATAACAGAAATTATAATACAATTTGAATCTCTACGAAGTGTGCCAAACCATTTGAATATTAGGTGGGCAATATATATATTTATATTTATTTATTTATTAAACACGTTTTTTTTTTGGGTTTCTCATGTCAACTTTATTGATATTATGACCGGTCAACATGGTAAATGAGACGGTTTCTCGGGCTGCCAACTTTAACGTGGTAAAAGCTTACAAGTTCGCAGGCCTTCTGTCAGAACTGTAGATGTCAACTGCAGTGTTAGGTAAGAAGAATTATTCTACAGCTCACAGGAGCGTATTTTAATGTCTGGCAAGCAGGGGGTTAATTGAAGGACGGGCGCATGCGGCATTCGATCGGGAAAGGGGGGCGAAATTTGAGGGACCCACCAGGTTTATACCTTTTTATTGTGTCTCATTTATTTTAATTTATATCAGAGCCCCAATATTTTCTTCTGTGCCCGGGCCCTCAACCGACCTAAGTCCACCTCAGGACTCGGGTGACAGGCATGAGGCAGGTTGCAGGCTCAGTCTCCAAGGCATCACAGTTACGCAGCCAATGGAATGCTTTACTTAGTTGCCACTCACTAAGACCTCCACAGAGCCAACTAACTATCTTATCATCTCCAAAAACATCATTACAAGTAGTAACATTTGTTTTGAGCTATTATGTAATCATTTCAAAATTACCTTTTATTGCCCTCATTACAAGACTAACTGGCCGGAAAAGAATCGTCACGATATGTTAACTAAAAAAGAAACCTCAATAAAACAAGTCCCCCCCACCCCCCTATCCAACTTTACACATCCTGATCCGCATAAAAAATCGATATAGATCAATAATCTGAACCTGATCGATTGCGTAGATTACTGTTCCATAACCTTGGACCTACACTGAAGTTATTACAATTTTTTTTTTCTGATGAATGTTTGCTTGAAAAAAAAAACAACTTGAAAGCAAATTGAAAGTTTAATCTTTTATTTTAAAACTTTGTTAAGGGAAAAAAAAGTTTATTAAGATATTTGGGTCTTTAATGAGCAATTGAATAAGTGGAGAAATTATAATCTAGGGAATTTGTAACTACATTTTGAAATATTAACCATCTGTTTGACTGTAAAACAAACCTCTGAATGATGAATAAATGTACCTTAACTAATCTATCTATCTATCTATCTATCTATCTATCTATCTATCTATCTATCTATCTATCTATCTATCTATCTATCTATCTATCTATCTATCTATCTATCTATCTATCTATCTATCTATCTATCTATCTATCTATCTATCTATCTATCTATCTATCTATCTATCTATCTATCTATCTATCTATCTATCTATCTATCTATCTATCTATCTATCTATCTATCTATCTATCTATCTATCTATCTATCTATCTATCTATCTATCTATCTATCTATCTATCTATCTATCTATCTATCTATCTATCTATCTATCTATCTATCTATCTATCTATCTATCTATCTATCTATCTAATCTAATCTATCTATATCTATCTCTGTCTGTCTATTCATCAATTGATATGTCTGTTTCATCTCAATTTCCGTTACTCAGCATGTCGACTGTCCACTACCTACCTGTAGCATATTCCTAATATTGAAAAAGTTCAGTAATTTTCGTCCATAACGTAGGTGAGAAAAGATCAATCCGTCTACTAATTTACAAACGCGAAACGCATCTGTTAAAACATAACAACAAACTGGAATAGTTGACACCAAATTGAATTTACGCTTTCTTATATCCAAAAAAAATCGACCTATTTGAATCACTGCTAGTCACACACAAGATCTTCATAAGCATGACCTGTGTACATTTCTTCTATCTATACGCATGATCAGCACGAATCAATCAATAACTGATTTTTAAAATGTTGCGGTCTATTGACTTAAACTGTGTTCAATTCCAGTCAACCAATGGGAACTAGAGAGTAAAAGGACAGATATATATCTTGACAGTTTATTGTTTAGACAAGGTAAAGGTGTTGTATGTGTATGTGTGTGTGTGTGTGTATGCGTGCGCGCGTGATAGATTGTTGTGTTTAGGTATGCAATGTTATCAGATCAACCAGTAGTGGCGTCACTATTGTTGGTGTCACCTGGTGCGGAAACACATTTCGAATTTTCCTACACTAAATCTTAGAGAGTCGCCTATAAATGTAATGCTTGTGGAATACGTCCATTTGGTTCAAGAGTCGATGAGTTTTAATCACATAATATAAAAAAAAGCAAACCAATGACTCAATATAATTAAACGTGAAATCATTTAAGAACTGCAACAACCAGCAGAAGCAAAGTCAAATTATTGTTATTAGGACAATAAACTCTATTTTAAATTTTCCTTTCCTTTCCACTCCATCAATATTAATACCTTTCACAATATCACTTACAATGAGAAAACAGAGCAAGATCAGAAAGCCTTGACTGTCTCATTGTAAAGTTCCCTTAGCCCTGACGGGCCATCGGGGCAGATGAAGTGTAGAATTCATCTGTTTCTATAACCTCGGCATATAAAGGGATTGTGTGGTTAGCACAACGCTCAGACGCCTTTACTTCCCCAACTTAAAGTCAGGTACCCATTTAAAGCTGGGTGGACTTGTGGGACGACTTTGAAACACGTTTCACCTGGAAAAATTCCCATGGTTCTCACCGAGGATAGAACCCAAGACTCTCAGGTCGACAGTCAAGTATCTACACCACTCGGCCACCCGTCCCACTGTCCCATTGTGGATGGCAGGTAATTTTTTCTATTCGTTTCACTTTTGAAATGCTTCTCTTATGAAGCTACGGATACACATATACATATATGCAGGTTTAGAAAGACTGTTGTCAGAGATTCTATGAAGCCCCCATTCCGCAATGGATTTCAAAACATCAAATACTGACCACACTTTAACGTTGTCTTTCATCTCAACCACCTCAAGAATTATATTCATTTACCTGATCTCCAGAAGCTCTTCATGGTGCACCCTATGCTACTGATCTAAATGGTGGCAACCTAGGCTACTGCTCTGCAGGGTGGCACCCTGTGCTACTTCTCTGTATGTTGGCACACTGTGCTACTTCTCTGTATTTTGGTACCCTGTGCTACTTCTCTGTATGTTGGCACCCTGTGCTACTTCTCTGCAGGGTGGCAGCCTGTGCTACGTCTCTGTATGTTGGCAGCCTGTGCTACTTCTCTGTATGTTGGCAGCCTGTGCTACTTCTCTGTATGTTGGCACCCTGTGCTACTTCTCTGTATGTTGGCACTCTGTGCTACTTCTCTGTATGTTGGCACCCTGTGCTACTTCTCTGTATGTTTGCACCCTGTGCTACTTCTCTGTATGTTGGCACTCTGTGCTACTTCTCTGTATGTTGGCACCCTGTGCTACTTCTCTGTATGTTGGCACCCTGTGCTACTTCTCTGTATGTTGGCAGCCTGTGCTACTTCTCTGTAAGTTGGCACCCTGTGCTACTTCTCTGTATGTTGGCAGCCTGTGCTAGTTATCATGTTTTTAACAATGATCGTTTATAAAACCCGAATAGACCGAGTTGTATCTGATATGAAAAATAGAATTGTTAATTTTGGTGTCAACCCACATGTGTCATCCGGTGCGTCTCTCGCCACCTAGTGACGCCACTGTCAACCGATAATTCACATACATTGACTTTAGTCATGATATTTTTTTCAGAGGCTAAAAGGTTGGTTGAGACTCCTGTCTTAAAAAAAGACTAACAAAATTTTCAAATAAGTAGTTCTATATTTGATTAGAAAAATCAGTTAACAACAACAACAACAGGCAAATACTTGTTTATTTCCAGTAAAGTTCTTCGCTGGAAACATCTGTTTATCTTTAAATTTTAGACCCAGAGCCATTTTATTATGCATAGCCAAGTATATTGTAATCACTCACGCTTGACTACACATGTCTTTACAGAAGGTGATAGGCAGCAATAAATAAATAAATAATCTGTACATCGAGATGGCAGAGATTGGGTACTTTGTATTTGTACGTGTACCAGAGTACATTTTTGGAGTACTTGTACCAGTACTTACAATTTAAGAAAAAATGTGTGCACTTGTACTCGTAATTGTACTAGCATAGTACTTGGAGCATCGGATGTCTTCATATGGTAATAATAATTAAAAAAAAAAACACACACACATTTTGTACCTTCCTAAATTTTTAAAATTAATATGCTGATGAAGTTTTTCTAAAATCATCATTACCCAGCTGTTATAGCAAACATGGATCACACACCGGAGAAAGAATAAGAGGTTAACGTCTATTCATTATGGATTTTCTTTTATACTATTTATATATCTTACTAATAATTTACTTTAGACATGCAAACAATAATAATGATTCTCTCATTAAAAAAAAAAAACTAATTTTTTTAGAAAAATTCTTCTCTAATAAATATAAGTAGATAGGATAAAGATTTTGGAAAACGAATTCGGGGGGTAATTTCATTACATTTTTATCTGAACATTGTGTGTAACAGCGCCACCATAAACTATTAACCCACCACACGTGCCCCCCCGCCCCCCAAATTGTTCAGAGCCAGTCTTATCGCATGAATCAATCAATAACCGACACAAGTATATAAACCTTTTCTTTATTCCTTGCCTGCATGCAAAGTTTTTATTGGCTGAATTCAAATAGGCTATTTTTTTCCCCCTGTTTTTATTTTGTTCAATACCGGACGATTTTGTTTTGTTCCAGTAGGTAGCCACGTTATAGTTACCACAGTTGTTTTTTTTTTTTGACACAGGCACAGGGACAGTGTCACCAAGTCACGACAGTGTCAATGTGATCAATACCCGATGAGATTTTACAAACTGTCTACACATTCAATACCTTACCTTAAGATTACCACTGGTTGGACTTGGACAAAGAAACATGTGTATCAAAGTCTAAGATGTGTTATATATATTCTTACAGCATTAAATCTCCCAGACAGTCTGTTTTATTACGTAAGTGTGAATTTTATTTATTTATTTATTTAACCTTTTTTTTTTGTTCCAAACGAATTAGAAACAGAGCGATCATTTACCAGGATCTAACTTAGGACTAGATGTTATTAGTATGAGATAACAATGGGACGTTTGAAGTGGTAAATACTCTGTCTTAAGCAAATAAAAAAAATGTGACAGCAGGACTCAGATAGTACAAGTAATAAAATTAGTTATTTATCACCCCCCTCGAAGTCCAAAACAGGAAGAAGAAAAATACAGGTTTATTTTCGTACCTGACAATTGTGGACAATAAAAACATTGCTTCCCCCCCCCCCCCCTTGATAATAATTTCTCGTTCCTTCACGTTGTTTTATATTACCATATGCACATTTGGTTATTATTGTTTCTGAACTGAATGTTGTTATACGTATCCAGTAAAGGGCACAGAAAATACGCCTGAATGTAGTCTTTATAAGTGAAATATTAAAAATGTGAAGTTTTCTTAATGTCTTATCACAGATCTCTTTGTTTCCACTGAAGAAAATTAACTTACAGTTTCCAAGCCCGGCCACTACCATTACCACCACCACCACCACTCTGGTACAACTGCACCACCACTCTGGTACAACCGCACCACCACTCTGGTGCAAGCGCCATGTCGTCACGTGAATCAAAAACGAAAAAGGTTGGTTTGTTTATGTTTATAAATGTTAATGCTCGCTTTCGGGTTTATCAAGAACAATAACCCAGTTTTGATTCTTCATCTTAAAGAAAATGAAAACTGAATAAAGCCCCTTTTTGAATGAACTCAAAGATATGTGGATTTAAACATGTAAGTAGAGGAAACAGTAAGACTTCTTTTAATGCAAGTGAAAAAAAAGATATGACAAGTAGCATAAGCCATTATAAACAAGTATTCCCTATAACCAAGCACGGTAATTTTAAAATTTTCATGTAAGCATGTATAGTTTTCTTCTTTTTACTATCTAACTTATTCAGAATACCACCACCAGTGTAAACCATCTGTGATGTAAAGCATCAGTGGTGTAAACCATCTGTGTTGCATACCATCTGTGCTGCAAACCATATGTGGTGTAAACCATCTGTGATGTTAACCATTTGTGGTGTAAACCATCTGTGATGTAAACCATATGTGGTGTAAACCATCTGTGATGTTAACCATTTGTGGTGTAAACCATCTGTGGTGTAAACCATCTGTGTTGCAAACCATCTGTGTTACAAACCATCTGTGGTGTAAATCATCTGTGTTGCAAACTATCTTTGTTGCAAACCATCTGTGGTGTACACCATCAGTGTAAACCGTCTGTGATGTAAAGCATCAGTGGTGTAAACCATCTGTGTTGCAAGCCATCTGTGGTTTAAACCATCTGTGTTGCAAACCATCTGTGATGTAAACCATCTGTGTTGCAAACCATCTGTGTTACAAACCATCTGTGGTGTAAATCATCTGTGTTGCAAACTATCTTTGTTGCAAACCATCTGTGGTGTACACCATCAGTGTAAACCGTCTGTGATGTAAAGCATCAGTGGTGTAAACCATCTGTGTTGCAAGCCATCTGTGGTGTAAACCATCTGTGTTGCAAACCATCTGTGGTATAAACCATCTGTGCTGCAAACCATATGTGGTGTAAACCATCTGTGATGTTAACCATTTGTGGTGTAAACCATCTGTGGTGTAAACCATCTGTGTTGCAAACCATCTGTGTTACAAACCATCTGTGGTGTAAATCATCTGTGTTGCAAACTATCTTTGTTGCAAACCATCTGTGGTGTACACCATCAGTGTAAACCGCCTGTGATGTAAAGCATCAGTGGTGTAAACCATCTGTGTTGCAAGCCATCTGTGGTGTAAACCATCTGTGGTGTAAATCATCTGTGGTATAAACCATCTGTGATGTAAACCATCTGTGCTGCAAACCATCTATGGTGTAAACCGCCTGTGATGTAAATCATCTGTCAATGACTGTGATGCATGTAATTTTTTCTCTTAAATTGTATAATTACATGCATTACCAATCAACATAAAATTGTGAAGCCCAGAAGATTTTGATTCATTTTTACTATATAGTTAGGAATACTTATGAATCAGTGCCGAAAATAGGTATACTAAGGACATTGTATACTAAAGGAAATTAGGTATACTGAAGGACATTAGGTAATTGGGCATACAATGAAAAATGAGGTATACTAAAGGAAATTAGGTATACAAAAGAAAATCAGCTCAGCTATTTTTTCAGCTTTTATTATATTTACTTCTTATAAAATGTAAAGATATACAGACCATTATATCTGTTTTGTTTTATTTATTATTATATTATCACACATCAAATGTATTTTTATCGAGCCTTCAATAATAAACTCCCGTTAATCAATAATCTCCCCTTGAAAATGAATCTCCCCTTTCTATCATATAGTCACAACGTAATGACATACAAATCAGTGGAAGTGCGTTCAGTAGCAAGTCTAGCAGTGCTAGCAGCAGAGATGGCCTTACCAGATCTGGACTGCCCACCCCATCACCCACAGAAATGAGTGCTGTTGACCAGGTGAGAGTACTGGTTTGGGTCATCATTTGAATGTAAGCCCAACCAGCAAAGCAAAAGGTCAAGGGTTTAAATATCTCCACCCCGTTTTGTAACCATTAAGGAGTGCTACTAGAAGATACCTTTATGTGAACACAAAGGAGTACTGATATGACGGGAATGGCGTTGGGAACTTTCTTTAATAAATGAATTTTTTTTTATAGTGCAGACCAAAGGGAATCAGGGCATCAATATTCCAAATGAAAGTATCTTGTGATTGATTAGTTGATTGATTTATTACTTCTAATGTATATTGATTAGAAAAATAAATACCTGTAAAGATCGGCACAGTTTCTTTTTTTAATATGTCTTCTCTCAGGTGATGGAAATTAACAGGAAACTGGTAGCCCAGATAGAGACGTTGAGGCTAAAGGTTGAAGTTGACACACGTCATCACGAGAAGACCACAAAATCCCTCAAGGGTGACAAGGAATCCACCTTGCAGACACGTGACACGGAAATAGATAATCTCAAAAATGACCTGAAAAAGAAAGATGATACCGTGAAAGTCAGTATCCATGTCTGACAACTTTTTTCCCAACGACTCTTGCCTCTCTTTATTCCCTCCCTCCTTCCCTCCCTCTCTCTCTTTCTTTAAACAACATGTATAATGACATATTTATCCATAAGCACTATTGACATTAGACATCCTCAATATTCTCTTGTCATTTATTATTAGGCAAACATTATAGAATAAGACTTATATCACCACATTATTGCCAACTCCTGTTAGGTTCTAGATATTTCAGTCAGTAGTTTTTCTTTTTATCTTTCAAGAAATTTCACTATTATTTCTCTGTCTGTTAACTTAATTTGACTTACTTTGGTAATTCCATGTGTATGTGGACACCAAGATCTGTTCAATGATATGTCTGTGTTTATATTATTTACTTCACAGTTATTGGTTGAAGATAACGCCAAGAAAGGTTCAGAAATCAAACGACTCCAGGACCACATAGATGAACTGAAAGAAGACGTCAGGATTTCTCAACTATATGCGGATGAAATACAGAGTATGTCACATCAATATGTTTATTAAATATATGTCACAGTACTATGTTGTAGAAAGACGAAATATCCATTTTGTATCAGCAATAAGAGGTGTATAACGATTTAACCAATCGAAATGTGGATTAAAATACAGACCCCCCCCCACCCCCACCCCCAATGACCAAAAGATATATTCATATATTGTGCATATTAAATGCTAGGTAATATGCCAACACATAAATTGAGTCAATGGAAAGTATTATATCACAGAATTTGGATTACAATTATTGCTAACAAAATGACATAAAAATATAGTAGTTTGTTGTTTGAATATAACATAGCATAATATATTTGACTACATGTATATCCAATACAGAGTAGACAATTAATCAATGAGATCACTTGATTATTCGTAAAGTAATTAAGCACGCAACTTCTAAACTTGGACATTGGGTCATTAAATGTAACTTTCACAGGTAGGGCATTCTTTTAGTCGGAGTCGGATACATATCTGGGGATCACAAAGAGTATGATGAATAGTTGGGGTTGTGTTCAAGCAGGGCCGCTGTGAGAGGAGGCAACCCAAAATCTTTTCAAGGGCCCCCAAGCTCTTGGGGGCCTTGTCACTTTCTAATAATTTATTTTTATACATTTTGTCGGTAAAATGGTGTAATCCAAAGGGCACAACTTTGTCAAAGTTTGTCAAGGTAATCAGACATCCTGGCATCGGCCCTTTTTCTAGCCACAGGGGCCGATAAGACAGTTGTGTCTTAACCTCCATGAATAGATACCTTCTATAATATTACAATTAAGGCTATCGTTGCTCGATCTACACATTGCTTGTTGTTTTTGTTCCAGAACAACTGGATCAGCTGAAGACAGACAAAAATAATCTGACAAGTGGTGCCGCCTATAAGGAAAAAGACGAAGACATCAAAGCTCTGCAAGAGGAGGTAACCGTCTCAAGATTATTATCTTTTGATAGCACGTCTAAACACACAGGCTTACCCAGCCACTTGTCTAAACACACAGGCTTGCCCAGCCACTTGTCTAAACACACAGGCTTGCCCAGCCACTTGTCTAAACACACAGGCTTATATATATATATATAACACTCCTATTAAAATGTCTCTTTAACAATCTCAGGTTGACACTCTGAAGAAACACCTACATACATTAGAGGATGAGTTGATCAAGGCCAAGGAGAAGATAGCACAACAGGGAGCAAGACTCAGGTTTATGGAACACGATAAGACAAACACACAGCTAAAGTTCAAAGAGGAATTGGCGAAGGTAAATTGATATCTATCTATCTATCTATCTATCTATCTATCTATCTATCTATCTAATCTATCTAATCTATCTATCTATATCTTACTTTGTTTTTGTCAGATGGTTTCATTAAGTTAATTATAAACAGACAATTCATTTATTATGTTTATTAGTCATGACTACGATATTTTAAAATAACATCTTATTCAAAAAGAAACGCATTGTGTCGTTTTAAGCGCTTGATAATCGCAACATGTCGAAATGAACCATTCCAAATATTTTACAATTTCTGCTTTATGTCCATACTGTTACCCCCCCCCCCTCCCCACCCCAGATTCGTAGCCTGTTTACTTAACACAGAACGAACGGGTTTATTGAACAAATTGAGACCTTTTTAGAAGTCAGTTTAGGAATCTGATATATGGTAAAAATGAAACTAATTTGATGATGTTTCGGATGTATCATTTCATAAACACTAATAGATTACGACTCTGTCAGATAACAAAATACTTTGTCGAAAAATTGCCTCATATTAGAAGAAGTCTCAATTTATCTCTTCTTAATTCCAACCCAGAGCTGTTCTTAATTTTTCATGGGTAGGCGAACCGCATAATATTGTCCTGACTTCAAAAGGGGGCCCTTCAAATGTTCATAACTCTTCAATCTCATGCCAAAGAGGGCCCCGACATGTAAATTTATCAAATGGGTGCTCTTCAAGTGTTAAAACTATTCAATCTGATACTAAGAGGGCCCCGACATGTACATTTACCAAAAGGGGGCCCTTCAAATGTTAATAACTCTTCAATCTGATGCCAAGAGAGCTCCGACATGTACATTTACCAAAATGGGACCCTTCAAGTGTTCAAAACTAATCAATCTGATACCAAGAGGGCCCAGACATGTACACTTTACCAAAAGGGGGCCCTTCAAGTGTTCAAAATTATTCAATCTGATGTCAATAGGGTCCCGACATATACATTTACCAAAAGGGGGCCCTTTAAGTGTTCAAAACTATTCAATCTGATACTAAGAGGGCCCCCCGAGCAGGTAGTTTTTACAAAGGGCCTACCCTTAAAATCTCAGAAAGTCTCTTCCAAGGGCGCCAAAAAATACTTAGGAACGGCCCTGGTCAATGTGACATATGTTAGTCGTTTGGTTAAGTATTGACACTTGTTATTCTTTACCCCGCCACCACGCAGGCCTCGCTGACGATGAGAAGTGAAGTAGAGAAGATACGCAACGTGATGCATCAACAGTGGGAAGAGATGCGGAAACTGCGGGAACAGAACAAGTTCATGCAGGAGAACATACAGGAAATTAAATCAATGCTGCTGGATTATCCTAAAGCAGAAGTCCCCAGAAACAGCCAGCCCCAGCTCCTTTACGGCCCTTCGCTTCCTTCTTTCAACAACCACGGGAAAAAACCAACAGGGCCGAATAAGAAAAGATGATTTAGTAAATAAACAAAGTTAGGTAACTCTAGGATGAAAGTTTGAACAGCGTGAGGTTGATTGAATTCTTTTGTTAGTTTTTTTTTTTCAAATTCAAAAAGAGGCTGGTTGAATATGATTTTATCAATTTAGGGAGAAATAATTATTAATTATGCGCGTTTTTTTTAGAATGTTACAGTAAGCATTTTTCTTTTCTTTATTAGAGTAAATGATTTACAAACAAAGACAAATTGAAAGAAAAAAAATGATTTCCAATTTATTTTTTATGCAACATGTTCTTATATTTGTACACAAAATTAAGAGCCTGATTTTTGAGTTTTGGACATAGGAATTTTTTTAGCAGCCTCCTAACACAAATGTGTGGGCATTTTGTACATATGTATAGGTAGGAATACAGGGTCGTACTTAGGCTTATCGGGCTGATTGTTAAGATATATGGGTACGTGAGCCTTGCCACCCCCCCCCCCAGTGGGGGAGGGGGTATTTTTTTTTAATAAACTTTTGTTTCTTGTTCAGTAGACTTCATATTGATTGTCAATCTTTGAAAAAATAATTCCACCACTGCTAAATAGCAGTTGGAATCCTATAATTTACAAAATAAAAAAACTGCCGTGTAAATAAAGTAGACAATAAAATCTTCATTTTTATTATTTACAAAACTAAAATCTGATATTTAATTAGACACAACTTATTATTGTATAAACATGTTGGTGTTGATTCTTTCAATATCCATATCTTAATATAAATCATTTCTACAAAATGCCCATAGTATATATTAAAAAATATGTTTCTACTTATTATTTATTACGACTTTCTTCTAAAGATTGTAACAGACACTTGACTTTCAAAGTGCGCCATGTTCTACTTGTTGTCTGCTGTACTGTTAGTGGCAAGAGGGGTCATCATGCCTCGAGGTGCTACTCACGAAGGGGCGCCAAATGGTATATTTTACAAATAATATTACATGGTTTTCGAATAGGGGGGGGGTTCCAAATAGGTATTAATAAGGTATTATGCCCCGGGCGCGAGTTTATCCCTCTATGTCACTGTGTACTTTGTTTAAAATTATCTGTGCACAGATGCTTGTTTATAGGTCAGAGTTGTATTACATGATTTATACGAAAATTATTCCTGATTCTCTTGTATATATTTCATTTTCAGCCAAAATGTTTTGCAATAAAAATTAAAATTCTTATTTTTGTTGTGTTAATAACCAAGTCACCGATTGGCTTACAAAACGTTACTTAATTAGGTCTTATCCGGGCACTCAAACGAACACAAAAAAGGAGTGCTTTTGGAAACATGCCGTGAGCTATGGAGGAAATTTTAACCCAGTTACTTAAGTTGCTGTCATCTATCTATCTATCTATCTATCTATCTATCTATCTATCTATCTATCTATCTATCTATCTATCTATCTATCTATCTATCTATCTATCTATCTATCTATCTATCTATCTATCTATCTATCTATCTATCTATCTATCTATCTATCTATCTATCTATCTATCTATCTATCTATCTATCTATCTATCTATCTATCTATCTATCTATCTATCTATCTATCTATCTATCTATCTATCTATCTATCTATCTATCATCTATCTATCTATCTATCTATCTATCTAAGCTAATAGAAATAATATAACGAACACATCATTCTCCAATATATTTATTGACTTATTACCAGTTGTACCACATCTAACTCAAAAAATCAACACCAAAAAATAAGACAATGTTTGTACAAATGAACATCACCAAGAAATAAGACAATGTTTGTACAAATGAACAACAACAAGATATTCAAAGATTCAATCGTTTGTCCCGTAACATGTTTTGTCGTTGTGGGTCACTTCACGGGCAGGTCTCCCCGTTCTTCTTTGTCTCGTGGTCGACACTTGCGTACCTACATTTCGACCTGTCCTTCTATTCAACACTTCGCTTGTTTCTTGTTGTTATTTTGCTATTTATTATCGTGACACGTGTAAAAGTCATGTGTACTCATTTGTTTAAGACAAATACATGCAAATAACAAAGCCGCACATGACGGCTCTTGCATCCGGGTTCAGTGTGTATATAACATAAAAAAATCGAACAGTTCTGACTAATAAGTATTCTGTGATTTATCGAACTAATTCTAATAAATGTCATTTGCTTATCTAACTCTGTTTAATATTTATTTATCCCCCCTTCCACAAAAATAAATAAATAAACAAATGTTGGCAAAAAATAGCAAATGGTTACCAAATGAATGTAACATCTATGTGAGAGATATTGATAACATTTATTTTTTTTTAAACAGCTTAAGCTCTACTTTAAGTTACACGTCTGTGCAATTGAATACTATCTGCCAACTCCGATATTCACCCTTATACATTAATTCATACAAACCATGTATACATTTAAAAAAAAATATGAATGTAAAAAAAAAAATGGACGGATTTAAAATGCGAATTTTATAAAAAAAGAGCAAATAAAAACAAGCAATTAAGCCTGTTCCATTCTGGACACATGACGTGTTAGCGCATTTTCGTGTTATGTATCAGTACGTTTGTTAGCTTTCAGTAAATATTTGTAAATTTTCGAAATGTTTATAAATTCAATTGTGTAATGCATATATCTGTAAAAAAAAAAATTATAAAGACGTTTCTTTATATTTGAAAAAAACATTATTGTCTCTTAAATCTAACTACAAGTGGTTTGTGGTTACTGAAATAGGACTCATAATTGAAAACATTCGAAATTATAGTCATTTAATCGTCCGAAAACTCCGTCAATTGTTGCATAGCTCTGATACTTTCAATTAAACTCAGAACACAAGCTTACTATTTCATTTGATGAGTTTCTTAATAAATCTTGGTGAAACTACGTGCTGCAGTATTTCGCACCAAATGAATGGGTTATTGAACGTACAAGGTGTATATATAATATATAAGCCCCTTAGGAGCCCTGAAGCCCGGCCCTCAGAGGTCATATCGCGAAATGAACTTTGATGTACTCATGGCAGGCCAAGACCTACAAAATGATATATACATCATGGGTCTAGGACTTATAGTTGCTGAGATATAGGCGCTCTTTATTAATATAGCTTATATAGCAAAAAACGGTACTAAGCCCCCTTTTACGGCCCTCAGAGGTCAGATCGCAAAATGGAAAAAAGTCATTTCTTGGCAGGCCAAGACCTACAAAATGATATATACATCATGGGTCTTGGACTTATGGTTGTTGAGATCTAGGGTGATGACAGACAGACAAAACGGGGACAAATTGAATTGTGAGCATTTCTTAAAATTTGCATTACAAATCTACTTGTAAAAACCAGCATGATTACATATTTTAAAGAAACCAATATCATATTATAACTGAAGAAATGATTATTTATCAATGAGAAATGGCTGATATATTTATAAGGAATCAGTGTTATATTACAACTGAAGAAATGATTACAACAATGAGAAATGGTTGATATATTTATACTACATCCATAATTTCAAAGTTCTATTTCATCTAATCACCAAAACAAGAACTGGAGAACTGGGCTTCAATGGCTCTTCGTAGTTCTATGTAATGTTCCATGTTTCTGGTTTCCACTAGAACTTTCATCTGTAACAGATGTAATTATTAAATACTAGAATATAAAATACAATAGTAAATGATAATGCCGACCTTTATTGGATAGATAAAAAAAACACTGGCCACCTGCCACTCATCCAATCTTTCCTTTGTTTGTACGACCACTACGTAGAAGAACCAAACAAATAAATACACACTGGCTAGATATCACAATACTAGGTGAAGCAAGGTGTGGGTGGTGGTAACATTTTATAACTCTTAATATTTTGTAAACAAACCAAAAATAAACACAATTTCAAGGGTGCTATAAGATGTTTTTAATTCATCACCAGGTGAGCTAGTGTTCCCCCCCCCCATGTCATTTTATGACTTTTATTTATTTAAACTTTATCAATAGACTATAGTGCGGCTCATTAAACTATATCTCAAAAATATGTCTCTCTTTGATCTCATGCCTAGCCAACACATAACCTATATTTGTATGTACACAAAGATGAAACTTACCACAGTGGTGAAACAGTCATGACTGTGCCACATGATTTCTTTTGTTATATCTTTTAAACTGTGAGAGTTCATAGTAAAATATAAACATGTTAGTTTATCATTTAACTCCGTTTCTTTTAGCCTTAGTTTGTACCACATGTTGAAGCAAAGTTCCCTTAGCCCTTAACACTTGTTCCATATGAAATATAAAATTCCTCTGTTTCCGTAAACACGGCGTAGAAAGGGATTGTGTCGTTAGCACAACGCCCAGCCGCCTTTGTTACCCCAATTAAAGTCAGATGTACATTTTAAGCTAGGTTGAATTAATGGACTTTTAACCAACTTTCTCCATGTCCTAGAAAAATTCCCCGAGGATCGAATTAGCGTCTCTCAGGTCAACAGTTGAGCTCTTTACACCGCTCGGCCAACATACATTTAAAAATCAATCCCGTTTACTGATATTTTAAAAATTTAATTAAATTTTTCAAACAATAGTTTATGTTCGATACACTTTTCTGGCGTTGTATGTGTATGTGTGTCGTGTGTGAAAACTTCTGTGTCTAACTAGGCCCCGCCCGGGGGTGGGAGGCGCAAAAATTAAGGGGAAAAAAGGGAACATATTTTATTTATATTTTAATAATATAAGCTTCACTTAAAAAAAACGATAATTTCTGAATATTCGTTGATTAGTCAAAATATATTACCTGCATCCCACGCCTGTAACAACCTTTGACAATGTGGACAATCCATTGGACAAATCACTTACTGAAACTTGAAACCTGACCAATCTCTTTTCCATTTCTAAGCCTCTGTGAATGATGTCTCCCAGTGTAGTTGTGTCAATATTGCCGCCGGTAATGATGATAACAACTCTAAAGTAAACAGGAGATTCAATATTTATACAAATGGTCAATTATCTTAATAAATATACGCAGACCAATCAAATGTAGGCCTGTAGAAAGACTTTTGTAATCAGGAAAAGCAAAAACATTACACGAGGACATTCAATGTTACAAATTGTATAATATAACAAAGTTATTAATGTACAAAATAAATGCGTACTTTTTCCCGGCATAGTCTGAGAGTAAGCCATCCATGAGGGCAGCCACTCCAGCGACCCCGGCACTCTCAGCTACAGTTTTCTCAAACTCCAACAGGCCTAAGATGGCCTTGACAAGACTCGATTCACTGTCAGTGAACAAACGAAAAATAAGCTAATCATACTACGCTTAAATGACAAGATTATTTTAATTTACACTCTAGAGTGAAAGGGTGTGTTGGTTTACTATATATGAATGTGAATTGTGCCTAACCTGTAAATATTGTGATGGTAACAATAATAATGACTGGAGTGACGGTGTTACACTCCCCCTCCCCTGTTATAAAGAGTTTTAATCATTGCTTAATTTTGACATACACGTATGGCTGGCTTTCTATTGCGAATTTAGGAGGGAAGGGGTTTCATTTCTCAACACTTAAAAGTATAAAATAAAAATATATGTAAAAAAAACCTTTTTTAAAAATACACTTTAATTAAAATATACTAAATCTTAACGTGATACAAATATTAATAAAGTTTTGGATGACTAAATAAATAAATAAATTAACAGGGGTGCCATTCGGGAATAGTTTCTAATGACACGACTAAAGTAAAAATCTAAACAAAAAAAAAAACAAAACAAAAAAACAAAAGAAAAAAAAATGCTTATTCCAGATAATCCTCATTGCTTTAATATTTTAGCTATCCTAATTTCTATAAATATTCACCCTAGGATCTAGTACATTTAAATTCAAGCATATTTTTTTTATTTTGAGTTGGCAACAAGGGTTGGTAACAAGAAATAACTGTAATTTGTTTTATATTTTCTTAGACTGACCTAACGGTCAGCATAGTGGGATAATTCACTTTGACCGTCTCCAAAGCGTTGACTCCACACATGGGCACTGCAAGACCTGGAAGAGGAATAAAAAAAACATATAGACTTTATTGTATGCGATTGCATAGCTTGGATGAGATTTTAGCTTAAATCAATTATGGTGTCCGGGTAATGCTAATAACAATAAGAGAGCGTTGTGTACCATCCGCCAGTGTTTCTGCAACTTGCGTGTCCACGGGTTGACCAGCGGCCAGTGCTTGGGCGAATCCAGTTGAAGCCTCTGATTCTACTCCCTGATACATACAAATATAAGTAGATTTATAATATGTGTTCTGTCTATGATTATGAAACATACAAACATAAGTAGATTTATAATATGTGTTATGTATACATTTATGATAATACAAACATAAGTAAATTTATAATATGTATTCTGTCTACGATTGTGATAGCTAATTAAACTTAACTTTGAACGAGATATTGATAGTGCAATGTTGACGGCTCTTTGTCTAAAAGCTTTACACGTAAACTGGTTAGAGCACTATCGTTAAAACGCTGAGTTCTAGAGTAGCTATTACTTGAGATGTTCCAAGTACTGACAATGCAAGTAAAGGTACGAGTACAAGTACCCAAGGTGCATATGTATAACACGTTTCTAAAATTGCAAGTATGACTATGATTAAAAAATACCTAAGGTGCAAGTACGGGTACAAGTACAAGCACTCAAAAAAGATACTTGAACACAGCAACTTGCTAAAACATGTACCAAGTAGACCCCCCCCCCCCCCCATCTCTGTCTTTTATTAGCCATGGTGCTGATTTTCTTTGAGCTCGGTCAAATTTGTGCTCTGTTGCTCGGTTTGGGTCAGGGCGTATACCGTGTGCACATAAAAGTATATAAAGAGCATCCAACAAATACCACTGGCATCAATCTGGAAGGATTTATCTAACTTTCCCATGTCCCGTCACAATGTTTCTAGTGGAGGTGCAGCAAACACATATCTTCTCTGGTGTACGACAGTGGACCTCCCCCCCCCCCCCGTTCCCCTTCCTTCACATACTGATCCATCAGCCCAGGGATGTGCAAACTTTTTGAACCGAAGGTCGCTATTGGTTCATTAAATTAAGAAGGTAGGTCAAACTATAATTAAATTGATGGATTTTTTAAATTTATAAATATTGATTAAATGTAGACTTATCGATGTCAGCGAGAGGTGGAAACTGAAGCGCGGCCCGGATCATTCAGATAGCTGGACCGTACTTGGCCAGCGGGCCCGTCGTTTGTTCATCCATGCATACATTAATTTTTTTCTCAGGATCCACAGCCTGGTTATTGTAACTAGCCACCCCCCCCCTCCCATTCCTAAGTACAAGTAGATGTTTTTGTGAATGTGTCATGCTCAGTGCTTAGTGAATTACTATACGAAAATAACACATTCCGATTGGTTGATTGGCAAGTACTTACAATTATTTTACACCGGGGGTTTGCCTGGGCAGCCACAGCGCACACGCCAGCCAGCAGCCCCCCACCGCCAGTCGGGACAACACAGACATCAACATTCTCCACCTCTTCGAAAATCTCAAGAGCCAACGTCCCCTGACCGGATATGACGTCAGGGTAGTCATACCTGTATTACGTTTAAATATATAAAAAACAACAACAACTGAATTATGGCCAGTAAAGGAATCATTCAATAATTAGGAATAAGAAATCAATAAACCTAATCAACAAAAATCCTCGAGTTACTTTGTGAGATATATTTTTTTTTTGCTTGATAAAACACAATACATTATTCATCTATCACACTGACCCATTGATGTATTTGTAGCCTTTCTGCCTTGCCAGCTCCAATGCCTTTTCCTCGGCCTAATTAAAACGAATTTTAAAATGAAACTGAATTGTATCTATATAGTGTTTTTTTTAAATGACATGCATTATTCGAAATTATTTTCTCCTCTCTAGTGCCAGTTTTCAGACGAAAACAATATTTACCTCTCCCATGTGACGGCCATGCAATATTACTTCAGCATTATACCTCAGGCATGCCTCCACTTTACATAGAGCCGTAGATGTCGGGATGACAACTGTGACGGGAATATTAAAACTTTGGCCGACTTTAGCCAATGCGATTGCGTGGTTACCAGCGCTGGCAGAGATAACTCCTTTCAAAGAACCGCCACTCTGTAATGATACAGTTGGATTGTTAGATTTGTATAAAGTACCGAGGTATGTAGAACATTGTAAACATTATTTAAAACACAAGCTTACTTCCTCAATAGCCGCCTGTATTGAATTGAAAGCACCACGGTCTTTAAAGCTGAAATAGATAAAATGGTAAAAAATAAGGAATTTGTCATAAAAGAAAAAAAAAACAATGTTTCTTACAGATTGTCATAAATATAAGTAACTAGTTGCAAGTACCCGGCTTTGCCCGGGTTTAAAATAAGGTTTTCTGTTTACCTTCTGTTTTCTCCCCTACCCCCTCTCTCCCTTCCTCTCTCTCTCCCTCCCTCCATCTCCTCCCTCCCTTCTCCCTCCCTCCTTCTCCCTCCCCTCTCCTCCCTCCCTCTCTCTCCCATTTCTCTCCTTCCCACCCTCCCTCCTGCCATCTCCCTCTCTCCCCTCCTCCCTTCTTTCTCCCCCCTGTCCATCCCCCTCCCTCCTTCTCTCCCCCTTCCTCCTTCCCTCTCTCCCTCCCTACCCCCTATCTCTCTAATCTCTTCCTCCCATTTCTCCCATCCTCTCTTTCCCTCTCCCTCCTCCCTCTTCCTCTCCCTCCCTAACCCCCTCTCTCTCCTCCCTCTCTTTCTCCTCTCCTTCTCCCTCCCCTCTCCACCTCTCTCCCTCTTCCTCCCTCCCTCATTCCCTCTCTCCCTCCCTGCCCCCTCCACTCCCTCATCTCTCTCCCCTCCCTCCCTCCCACCCCTCTCTCTCTCCCCCTCTCTCCCTCCACCCTCTCCTATCCCTCCCTCCCCTCTCTCCCTTTCCCTTTCCCCCTCTCCCTCTCCCATCTCCCTTTCTCTCTCCCTCCCTCTCCCCATCTCCCCTCTCCCCTCCTTCTCTCCCCCTATCCATCCCCCTCCCTCCTCCTCTCTCCCCTCCCTCCCTCCTACCCTCCTTTCCTCTCTCTCCCCCTGCCCCCTCTCTCTCTCTTTATCTCTCCCTCTCTCCTCCCTCCACTTATCTTGTCTGTATATCTCTCTCTCTCTCTCTCTCTCTATATATATATATATATATATATATATATATATACTTATTATTATGGCTTCACACTTCTTCTAAAATCCTTCTGCATTCCTTTACCTTCCTCAAACTGTACAAATCAGAGAGCAGGAAAATATCAACAATTCTTAGCATCACAAAGGCACAATACAGCACCAGCGCGCAAGTTCTATTCGATCATAAGGAAATGACGTCACAGAGGAATTTTATTTATGGCGCCGTCGAGATTACTTTAATATAGTAAAATACTAAAATAAAAAAAAATTAATTACAATTAAACTACCCATCGAGATGAAACGAAACCTGTCCTATAACCTTCCCCATGTAATTATGTGTATGTGTAACAAATTTCACGTTATCTGTTTTTCTGGATCTTGAGTTATAAGGGAACAGACAGACAGACAGACAGACAGACAAAAAATGCGTCTTATAAGTATAGAGATATTGACACTCAGGCTATAGAATACTACTATACATATTCAATGGATTCCACTTAATTGGGACGCCGCTTAATTGGGACAGCCGCTTATTTGGGACAAAGCTCAAAGAAACCAAACCAAGAAGCCAATAGTAAACATGTATGTTTAATTGGGACAGCCGCTTAATTGGGACAAAAAACCTCGGTCCCGATGTGTCCCAATTAAGCGGAATCGACTGTATTTTAAACAATAAACAACCGAACTAACTAGTGGGACTCAAGCGGACTATGAAAAGCCGCCCCATTCCCGAGCCAAAAGTTCCTAAAGTACTGAAGGGGTAAAAAAATGCAACTACTGGTAGGCGAAAAAAATAAGAGCAGTTCGAGGCATATGGCCTCTATCGCCTTTCCCCCCCCCCCCCTACTTACACCACTGTAAACAATCTAATATTGATTACTCTCCAGGTTTTTTTTTTCGTTGAAATCCAGTTCAGAAAGAGACCGTCAGCTCTATTATTAGTGAATTTTTTAAGATTGACATGTTAACATTTCACCTTCAAGTCATACAGATAGGACTAATACAAAAACAATCTTTGTTACCTTCCAGTCACTTGTTCATTTTCCATTTTCAGATAAATTTTCATTTTGTTCTTCTCAGATAAATGTACTGAAAACTGGGCGGAAAAAAAAAACTTCCACTTAAAATATAACTTGAACACACATTTGTTCTATATGCAGTTAAATGGTTTAGTTTATTAAAAACATAATTTTAAATGAATAAAAAAAACTGTTTTGCTTTTTTCTAAGCCTTACCTTGCATGGGGTTTTGACAACATTATTACCGATTCTCTTTCTTGCCTCTATGACTTTTTCATAGGAAACTTTCTTTGGACTTGTAGGATCACAATCAGATTGGTTTTGATGCATGATTTTACTTCAATTTTTTGAAAATGAAATATATTTGAACTTTACAGTTACACCCTCATACATGTGACATTTATTTTCATGTCATTAATCAAATATTTTTAAAAATTCAATTTTTTAATATACCAGTATATATATATATATATATATATATATATATATATATATATATATACCGTTCAGAAAACCATGTAAAGAAATACATTGACTAGAAAATAAAACTCGATTTAATAAACAAATTTTTACCTTACACCAGTAATGTCGATAGTGTCGCAGAGAATAACTAATGTAATGTCGATATTGTCACAAATAGTTGCAATAGTTATGTCGATATTGTCGCAGAGAAAGTTGCATTCACGCAGCGAAATTTCGAGTATTTGGCTCAGATTTTCGACTTAAAAATTCAGATTAACTCGATGCGACAAATGATTTTTTCAGTTACCCCACACCGTAGACTAGAGATATACAAACTCCAGTCACCATTTATATATATATATATATATATATATATATATATATATATATATATATATCATAAGAAAGTATCCTTAATTACTGACTGACGTGATCGGCTTACCAAAAATTTCCGGTGACTACAAAAATATCTAATTATTTATGTGCGTTATAAACTGAACATTCCACTGTATTTATTTATCCCATACCATGTATGCATCGTTCTATATTTAGTCCTGTCGATTATATTATTCTACGAACGCTATACAAAAAAAGTTTACGTACATATCAAAAATAGAACACTCTTAATTAAATTTTTTCCCCTGGTATATTGATGACATATCGCTAAAAATAATGATATTCTATAGCTATTGATGTTTTTTTTTTAAAAAAAAAAACATAGATATTCGGAAAAAAACAACTGGTTGTGACTTTTTCTTATTAAACTTATTTTTTCCTGTGATATAGGCCGAAAAAAATACCTACCTTCCTTCCTCCCTTTTTTGCACTGCCCCATGTGCACCAAATGACAACTTACCTAATATCTGTATCGAACTAAGTAAGAGTAATTATTATTTTTTTCCCTTTTCCAGTTCATGTGAAATTATGTGTTTTTTAAAAAAAACGGCCATTTGTAGTCAAGGTTTTAATATTGTTACCACCAGAGCTCTTTATTCTTTTTTTTTGTGCCCTAGTGAAAGGTACATTAGGAGGCTTTAGGCAAAGATAAATTAAGGGTTTCTAGGCAGATGTTATTATAGGGCCTCATAATGACTCATTAAGAGACCTAGGGACTTTAAAGAACTGAACGCTTGGTGGTTTTTGGGAAAGGTAATTTGGGGTCTTGATGAACAGGTACATTTTAAGGATAAAGGTTTTTGTAGGTGCTTGGTACAAATGCTGCAAAACCACGGCTTGCAAGTATTGAACTCTTAATAATGTATAGGAATTAAACTGTTCTTACACTTGGCCCTGACAAGGACTTAGATTGGCATTCCTAGTGTCTGGCAAAAAAAAAAATAACGCCAACGGAAGTTGGGGGGAGGAGGAAGCAGGGGGAGGGAGGGGGGGGCTCAGCAGTAACTGTAATTCCCAGGAATCCGCCCAGTTTACCTATCTACATGAAACGGCTTCAATTATTACTTATCATTTCTTGAATTTTTTTTTTTACTGATATAAAAAAAATGATTTTGTCATCGCTAGAAATAGCATTGCATTTTACAGTAAACTAAAATCTTTTGAGATATCAAAAAGATATTCGTAATCAATCATAGATCCACACGATGACACTCATTTTCTTCTGAGAATGAACACTATTTTTTTTCTAGGAAATCAGTGATAAAAATAGAAATCGGAACTTTCTCACATTTTTACATACAGCATATCTATCATGTTATATAGTTTGAAAATGTATTTAAATTACATAATGTTCCATCAAATTAGAGGGTAATATCAAACAGCGTTAAACGAGGTTATCTCATCATGTAAATAATGGGGTTAGGGGAAGATGGGTAGACAATTGGTAAGGTATTTTACCATCAAATTTATTAATTATGTTTTTTATAACAATAAAACAAAAAATATTATTTCTTACAAATATAGAAACATACTAAACGAATATACATCTACAAATATATAAAATTATAAGTCAGTATGTTTACATTTAAGATCATTCAGTCCCTTTAGTATTTCTAATTTTCTGACTTTTTATCAAGAAGGTATCTAGTGTATTTTGCGTTTTCCTTTTGCGCTCTGTAAGAAGTTGTTGGTAAGTGGTTAAGGCATTCATAACACCCTGTCTTGCCTTTGAACTTCTGTAAAATTTGGGTCATTTTCAATAAATTGGTCCATAATAACTGTTATAGTGTTCAAACTGTTTTTTTTAGAAACGCTGTGGAAAGTTCTTTTTGCTCTTCTTCAGAATCACTACTCTCAATATTTTGTGTTCTTCTTGGTCCGCTAATTCCTTGAGCTCGTCAATAGAAAGACTTGCTGCTGTGTCTTGCTCTGTTTCTTCGACATTTTCGACATCGTTAAGCGGTGTCTCAATGTACATGTAGCAGCCTATATGTTAGCTTAATTAATGACCGTGAACAACTTTTTTGTTTTTTATAATGATTTAGTTTTGAATAGTAAGCCTATAGACAAGTAAGATATCATGTTTAGAATAGTAAGCCTATTGACAAGAAAGATATCATGTTTTGAATAGTAAGCCTATTGACAAGAAAGATATCATGTTTTGAATAGTAAGCCTATTGACAAGAAAGATATTATTAAATAGGAAAAGAAGAGAAAAACATTTTAAAAAAAACTTAAAAAAAATAGACTTTTATTAAAATGGCTTGGTTCATACTAAAATTTATATCAATTGCATATGTTAAAAAAAGTGTCGCTGTAGATTAATTATTTCATTAATTTCTCGCTCCCCCCCCCCGTGCTTTTATTTAGTTAACTAGCTGCAAGTACCCGGCTTTGCCCGGGTTTAAAATAATAATAATATGTTTCACAAAGTCCTTTTTTGTGCTGTTTCACCCTTCAACAGACTGCACAATGGTTCTGGTGGCTTTAGTATAGGTGGCAATTTGACTTTACCACTGGAGCAGCACATGCCTGGAGTTTCTCCTTTCCACTTAAGTGCACTACACTTTAGACAAACATTTGACATTCTGCCAATGTTAAGAAGATTGTTGCTTTCACAGTCGTATCTTGGGTTGTACATGAAACCATCATGCATTTGGGCTTTCCATTTCAAAGTGATGGCAACATTTCTCTGTTTTCTTGAGCCAAGAAGACGTGCCACATGCTAAATAGGTGTTTCAGCTGCTCTGGCAACTCTGTGGCGGACCTGATCATTCAGAAGACGTGATTGCCTTTGCTCAGGTGTTTCAGCTGCTCTGGATGCATTCTGGCGAACTTGTTGTGACTGGAGTCGCACTTGATATTGTTCTGGAGTTTCAGCGGCTCTAGTGTTGTTTTAGTCCCATGTCATATTTTAGTTTCAGTTTTTATTTCGTTTTTTCTGTAATAATTTTAGTTTTCGTCTAGTTTTAGTCTTGCTTCTAATTTTAGTTTTAGTTTTAGTTCTCGTTGACGAAAAGTCAACATTTTCGTTAACGAAGGTTTTAGTTTTAGTTTTCGTGAACGAAAGCAACACTATATTTTAGTTTCAGTTTTTATTTCGTTTTTTCTGTAATAATTTCAGTTTTCGTCTAGTTTTAGTCTTGCTGCTAATTTTAGTTTTAGTTTTAGTTTTCGTCAACGAAAACAACACTAAGCGGCTCTCGCAAGACTGTGGCGGACCTGATCTGCCTGTAGTCTTGATCTTTTTTCATCAGGAGCTTCTGCTGCACGTGTACGTTCTACTGCTTTTGACTTGTTTTCCTACCCAGACTCCCCCTTTTCTTCTTAGGCATGACTGTAGCAAAAGATGACAATTCCTATGGATGAAGGAAAGGAATGGAATAATGTAGTAAGTAATGTGATATTTGGTTCCCCGTACCGATCATATTTATAGTAAGTGAGATATGTTGGAGAGAAGCTCGTAAAACCTGAAATCGGGGTAAAAGTTTGCCAATTTTCATGTCTTTGATTACCAAAATAATTAATTACAATTAAAGTACTCATTGAGATGGAACGAAACTTGTTTAAGAACCTTTCCCGTGTAATTTTGTGTACGTGTACCGAATTTCCCGTTATTTGATTGTCTCGATATTGAGATATAAGGGAACAGACAAACAGACAACAAATGCGTCTTATAAGTATATAGATAAAATGGTTCCACGACTTTTCGACCCCGGACAGTTCAACCCCAGACACTTCGACCCTGCCATTTCGACCCCGCGACACTTCGACCCCGCGACGTTTCGACCCCGCGACACTTCGACCCCGGGACAGTTTGACCCCGGATTATTCAACCCTATCAACTGATATAAAGAATGTTTGAATTATTATTTCTTTTTTTTTAAATATGTTATTAGCTTTGTTCAACATGTGTATAATTGTTAAAATATTTAAATTGTATTAATTTTGTTTAAAATATGTGTTTTAATTGTTTAAAATATATGATCTAATTGTTTAAAATATGTTTTTCTGTAAGGTTTGAGTTCTGATGCTCTAAACACGTTCAAAAGTTTTTAAAGACCGACATGATATCTTACAAATACTTCTCATGCTTGCACATGAGTTTCATTGACCAATGGCTTGTGTCTACTTTAGCCATTGGCACAAATGATATAAGTGACTGATATCAAAGGTGGATAGGTCCAGTTATAATGTTTACCTCATGACTTATCTGTACATTATTATTATATCTGTCATATACCTGTCTGGAAACACTTACCTCATTTACATCATCGCTTATCAAAGCTGGGTTACAATCAAAGAGGATGTGGAAGATTTGTTGAGTGTAAAGATTGCGTTATATAATCAAACAACTTGTGTCTATTCTATTGATAAGACAGCACAAAAACTAAGACACTTATACACATTTTATACACTTAAAACAAAAATTTATAAAAATTAAAACACACATTTAAATTTACAAAAAAAAACAACAAAAAAAAAAAAAAACAAATTTCTTTAACAATTAAACATATGTTGAACAAAGTTACTAAACATATTTAAAACAAAGATATAATTATTCAAATATTATTTTTATCAGTGAACGGGGTTGAATAGTCCGGGGTCGAACTGTCCCTGGGTCGAAGTGTCGCGGGGTCGAAACGTCGCGGGGTCGAAGTGTCGCGGGGTCGAAATGGCGGGGTCGAAGAGTCTTGGGGTCGAACTGTCGGGGTCGAAAAGTCCGACCACCAAATAAAATGTAATATTTGTATGACCTAAGCCAAAGTAAAAATATTTGTATAAGCTTTGGGGGTCGTCCATTGATTAGGTTAAAAAAGTTGAGCACTTTTTAGACCCCTTCCCTTTAAAAAAAAACATCAAACTTTTGTGCTCTCCCCCCCCCCCATACCAAATAAAAATCAAAATTATAAAAAGCGTAAACAAATATAAACACCCCCCTCTCCCTCCCTAACATAATGTTAAATAATAAACTTCAAACCCCGTACCTTAATTGTAATAATAGAGATTGAATTTGCTTAATGTACCAAAATCAACAAGTCTCCTTCCAGATATAAAGAGCTCCAACAGAAAACAAACACACCTCACGCCCACAAATATTACATAACAATATGCGGGTTGGGGGGGGGTCTCCAATACGCCTGTTGTTTCTACTATTTAAACACTATTATATACAAATTGATAAAATGGCTTTCGTATGACTTTTACTATATAAGTCAAAGTACATGATGGTCTTCATGTTATATAATATTGATATTTGATGCAGTTGGCTTCTTACTCTATAAGAGCACTTTAAAGGATATTACTATCAAGAGACCCGGTATCTGGACGGGTTGTGCATTGGGAAGGAGTTGAAATAGCCGACTTTTATTTGAGCGCCACAACGATAAATCAATTAATGTTATATAAAAAAAAAATAACATGGTGACGTACCCCAAGTGGCCCATGAGCAGGGCCGAAGTGAGAAATTCTGAGCCCTGGAACAAAGAACGCGAATGGGTCCCTGTAATTTCTACATATGTATGTGTGCATATTACACTGTAGACTCTTGACTATTCGGTTCGCCATTATCCGGAAAAGTAAACAATATTTATCCATGTAAAAATGTGGCGTGGTCGTCCAAAACTGACCCATGTTGGGGGCTCAGGAGAATCGAGCAGGCACCAATAGCCCAGTTCCGTAGTGGGCATTGTTCTATAGGTTCGCACTTTGGGAGGTTGAGGCCCAATGTCGATTCCCTTTGCCGACACTTTGGGAGGTTGAGGCCCAATGTCGATTCCCTTTGCCGACACTGCAGGCAGGTTGAGGCCCGATGTCGATTCCCTTTGCCGACACTGCAGGGACGTTGAGAAAACCGTACATCATGTGCTTTTTGAGTTCCCCGGGCTAGCGGGACACAGGGATTGACTAATCGGGTTTCGTGCTGGCCATTGGCCTGGATGGCAGTTCCCTGATGTTGAGGGACACAGCGAGTTTGATCTCATAGGCTCTAAGAGACCGAGCCTCAGCCCGCAGTGTCCCCTGAGAGAGTTCAGAGAAAGTGTTGGTATTAATAAAATATAGTAGTTAAAAATAGTTAATAGAGTTAGGGAGTCAAATATTAGTTACGTCAACAAATTAAGGGGTGGTGGTGGTGGTGGGGGGGGGGAGGTCTACAAATATTTAATGCAGTTGTTGACATGGTGGAGGAGAGAAGAGACTAAGAGAAATTTGAAAGTTAAATCAATGTCATTATTTTGTTTAATGAGGTCATTGATGCAATTTGATCTATACCAACAGGAACCCCATAGTTTACTAATTTATTCAAAGTTTAAGTTATTCTCCTATTAATGAAATAATTTGATTGTGTCCATTAAATGAATATGTTATATTTTATATGAATATTAGTATTACAGTGTACCTATATATATATAAGTAAACTCCCTTTTTGTCATTACAATTTTGAAACAAGAACACATTAATTAAATAGTGAAAGTCCCCTAATATTTGTAGCAGTTCGCATATTCTGTAAGATATTACCGTCGACAGAGCGCACACTCAGCAATCGAAGATTGGTACAATATTTTTTTTTAAGATGGTAGGATTGTATTCGCCAATTAAAACCTATTATTTATCATAAATAAAACCTTTCAATTATTTCAAAATCGAACTCTTAACATGCTCATTTGGCCAGTGGTTTGAAATATTTATCACACGTCACTTAAAAAAAAAACTCGATAATTTGATACAATTAATAAATGTTTTTAATTTTGTAACGATGTATGTATATTTTATCAAACTATACTTCCATATACGTATCTTCCAAATGTAAATTAAAAAAAAAGTATTGTTAAATCATACTGTACATTTGGTTTGAATGGCAACAAAATTTATCTAGAATACTATAAAATGTAGATCATTTAGAGAAACCTATTATGATGACGTCAAGTTATTCCATTTTGTGCTGTACTCCTTGGGCCAAATTGTTTGAATCAAGAAAGATAACTCAGAAAAAATAACATTATCGCAAAAGTATGGTCTTGTATGAGTTAAGTCTTACGTATTGTGTATACTAAATTTTGTTTATATTTACATGAATGGTTTCATACATCTGGTCACCTAGTTTATCATTACTAATAGCTTATGCGTTAGTATCAACACAAGATGTAACAAATTATGCCAAGAAAGAAGGCGGTAAGAGCTTACAAGCCATAAGGTATGCACCGCGAGAGAGATCAAATAGGAGTTATGAACGTGGAGAGTTCTCTCTCAACGATATATCATCAGTTAAAATGACTGAAACATCTCCCAAATCATTCCTGCCAAATGCAGGTCTTGAAATGACTTTAACAGTTGGCAGCAGACCGGCCTTGAGAAAGAACCACAGGCAGCACCGTAGATTTCTGAGCAATGTGAGGAAGAAGCTGAAGGATCACGTGAACAAGGAGGCAGACTGGGGCCCCAGCAACAAGGAGGCCGCGGAGATGTTTGATAAGTACAACGAATGCCTGCAACAGAAGCTGAGCTCTTTGGAGACTGAAGAGTTCCCCATAAAACCGATCATGGCCATAGAAGGGGAGAAAATTGTGATGGAGTGTTTGGTCTGGTGAGTTGCTGGACTTACATTTTTACTGCGGTATATTAAAGCCACAGTTTTTATCTACTTATCACTCTATTTATCAATATATTTGTCAATCTATTTATTAATCTATTTATTAATCTATTCTCAGTCTATTTGTCAATCTACCTACCCCTCAATTTCTCAATCTATTTAACGCTCTGTGTATCAACCTATTTTTCAATCTATTTAGCAATCTATATATCAATCTATTTGTCTTTCCCGAGCTACTCATTAGCTTGCCACTCATATACAAAGACATTTCTATTTTAAATATAAATAAAAATTCCCTGTCCAATGGTGGACATCAATGCCAGTCGTCATGGATACGACTTTGAAAGACCTTAACAGCCGCTAATCGTTGTTAGGCATAAAGCAATGTTTCCCAGACTTTCGACAACTGTGTAATATCTCTTTTTGTTTTATTGTCATCATACTGAGTACCCCTAGTAATAAACAAACGAACTTGCCTATTGTTTTTTTTTTGGTCACAGTGTCCAATCATTTCATTGTTTTCGATTTAGCAGTGCATGTTTACCCGATGTTCTCAATCCGGTGCAGAGAGTATCCCCGCCACACTCTTCGATTACACCCTACGGTACGAGTACCAAACTTTGGGAATCACATGTAGGCCTATATAGTATTATCTAATACATAATCGTCTAGCCTGGCGTACGTACGGGCGAGCGTGTGTATAACTTCCGCGGCTAAAAATAGACTGGGGACTAGGGTGATAACTATTTTCATTTTTTTTCGTAACGAAACTGAAGCCCCTTATATTCCAGGAACAATTGTAT
>JAGDYQ010000090.1:1229677-1266921 GCA_021962125.1 Bulinus truncatus | reverse complement strand
GCGTCTCACTATGTGTCTTCTCTCTGTGTGACTGACAGGCCCGTAGCCAGGAATATTGGATTGGGGGGGGGGGGGCAAAGACATTTTCGGGAGGGCGAAGAAATTTTTTTTCGGGGGGGGGGGGTGCCAAAGAAATGATCGGGGCGGATCTAGACAACTTTGACGGGAAGGGGGGGGGGGCAAAACATTGACCCCGTGGGGGGGGGGGCAAAACTGTTTTCATTGTTGAAAATTGGTCTTAGAAAAAAAAATATTTCCATAATTTAATGATGTATTACCTAAACTTGCGATAACGGTGGGGTAGAAGAAATGTTCGGGACGGGGGGCGAAAATGGAGGCGCGAAGCGCCGAAAGCTTGCAAACGGAGAGGAGGGGTTTGGGGAGGGGATCTCAGTGAGAAATTTTTTGCAGTTCCATATCTGGAATGGTGCATTTTAGTACCGAATGTTTAGCTATTAATTAGAAATATATAATTTTAACTACGTTTTAATAATGCATGGCATGTTGCAGTTTTGTTAAATAGTAAAGAGTTTTAATGATAAAAATTTATTGAGGCTGAGCAATTTCTGATTCCTGCTATAAATATATTGACCAATAGTTCTGCTACACAATTGTTACATAATAGATACGTGATTTATATTATTATACTGTTTGTTTAACGTACAACCCCGGAAGAACGACAAAGATGCATGAATAAAGCTTAGCTATTTGTGTGATATTGCTTATAAAATATTGAAAACAAAGAACAGATCTATCAACAAAAACAATCGCAATTATTCAATTTAAAATAAATTAATTCTGCTAAAAAGTAAATTTGCAAATTAAATAACATCACTCAGAAATCACGGAGTTTGTACTTTATTATTTTATTATACATATGTATAAAAATGAAGTGAAAAGCCAATGTTATTTTATTATTATTTAAGTTGCTAGTTGTCCTCAGAAGATATCAGCATATAAAACTATTACAAGGTTGCGAACAGGCCCATCGACAGAAATAAAGAAAAAGTAAAGGTGCCCCTTGCTGGGTATTGGTGCATCCCTGCTTACTTTGACCTGGCTACGGGCCTGGGTTTAGCACTTAAGTTACCTAAAAATGCTTCAGCATTCATATTGTCTGTTAAATCTTTTGCAAATGCAAGTAGGAAAAGATTGCTTAGACGCTTTTGTAACATTTATCTGCGATATGGTGTGAGAATTCGTGTGAGGGTTGAGAAACTGCTCTCACACACGGCTGTTGAAGCACCAAATGTCAATGCTGCCCAAAATACCCAGAAGTGAACTTCAATAAGATTCAATCTTTTATGCCCAAAAATTAGATAAGCTATATATGTAAGTATATATAAATAGCCTGAATGATTGCCAAAATATAAACTTTTAAGTTTTTATTATTATTGATTTATTAAACAAAATGATTGATGTTTTATAGCCGTTATTATTAAAATTGTGTCAAAAAAACTCAAATCATGCACGGGGGGGGGCTCAGGTCATGCACGAGGGGGGGCTCAGCCCCCCTAGCCCCCCTCTGGCTATGGGCTTGGTGACTGACCGGTCTGCTACTGACTGTCACTCTGAATTACAGCACAGAGTCTTTTATAGACAGATCACCCACACTGATGGCGTCATCAGTTCCCCTCAAAAACTGACACTATTTCATCCCTCGTATCAAGGCAGGGGTGAACGACCGGAGTAATAATAGTACAAAAGTCGTGATTTCATCATTTAGGGGGAGGAGCGCAACTGGACCGGTGGGTGGGTGTGAAGTATAGTTATAAAAGTTATAATTATTTGATAATATAGGATGCATATTATATCTTTGGCTTTTTGTATTTTAAAAGGGAATAATTATTTTTTTTTTAAGCATCATATGACTTGCAAACAATACCAATGAATAAAACCCCTATGCATTGACGAAGTGAGATATTTGCCTAAAAACCTAACAGTCACTATTGAGACATGTTTCAAGTGACCTTTTGTAATGACCATATCTGAGGTTTGCAAAAGCCACGAAGGAGGGATCTTGGAGGACAAACGGTAATTGGCATCAATAGGACTTACTGACTTAGATCACATGCATCCTCCTAATCGGGCTTTTAACCCTATTGATAAAATTTCAAAGTTTAATAATTTGTTATTTACCTGTCTGTTTATTTTTCTGGCGTATTCTTTAGTTTGCTTTACCAACTGCTTCAAATCCTCGATCTCTGCAAACTGTTTTGCTATGATTCTTTCTTTTTCTTCATTTTCTCTCTGAAGTTTGCGAACCTCATGTCCTCGACAGGTCAGTGACTCCTGTAGGTCATCAATATCCTGGTCTCTTTTCTGAACCTCAATTTCTTTGGATTCAATTAAACTGGCTTTGGTTGCTTGAAAATTGTTTTCATCTTCACGAATCTTTAACCTGAGAGTTTCTATTTGTTTGACAAGAATGTCATTCATCTGCCTGAGAATATAAATATGTATAATAATACATAAGTTAATGATTTATCAAAAAAAAAGGATGTGAGATTGTGAAAGAAATATATATATGTTTAATAATACCACTTTAGTGGTAGCTTAAGGTGGATTGAAGTAAGTTGTCATTTTTTAAAGCTATTATTATAAAGACAATGATCTTCCTGTAAGGTGTGTATAGTCAGGGCATGGGAGTAATCTTTTTGTGTCTAATAGCCACTTTAAAATGACTTTTTTCGTTGTGGTAAACGTCTGATAGCCACTTTACAATGGCATATAAAGAACAAACAACTGAATTGTATTTATTTTCTAAGCTCAGGAAATCTGATAAATTAATATTAATTATCTTGCAATGAATGAACTTTATTTTATTCTTAAATTGCTTGAATGCATTACTTAAATTTAACATTTTGTAATTTTAACCAGTGTCGTCACTACGGTTGGTGTCACACGGTGCGGAAAATTCACGGTGTCACCCCCCCCCCCAAGCTCCAGGCGCTCTGTATGGTGGCACCCTGTGCTACTGCTCTGGAGGGTGGCACCCTGTGCTACTGCTCTGTATGATCGCACCCTGTTCTACGGCTCTGTATGGTCACATCCTGTGCTACTGCTCTGCAAGGTGGCACCCTGTGCCATTGCTCATGCTTTTAACTATAATCGGTTATATATAAAACCGACTGTACCGAGTTTTTTTCCGCTATGAAATTTAGAACTGTTCATTTTGGTGTCACCCCTAAAAAGGTGTCACCGGGTGCGGCCCGCACCCCTTACTCCCCATAGAGATACCACTGATTATAACTACCGCAGGCTTGCGGAGCCGGGGCCGAGGAGCCGGGAGCCGTTACTTTTTGCCGGAGCCGTAGCCGGAGCCGAAAAAATCTGGTGGCTCCACGGCTCCCTCCCTCCCCCCCCCCCCACACGCTACGAGCCTGCTATGGGGGTGAACGCGACAAAATTTGCATAACTTTTATCAGCGGCATGTTTGCGTGGCGCAATTACAAAAAATTTTGTCTCGCTTGATACTCTCTTAATAGGGAGCCGGAGCCGTCACATTTGTGGGAGCCGGAGCCGGAGCCGGAGCCGGAAAAAAATTTGGCGGCTCCGCAAGCCTGACTACCGGCATATTAGACTTAAAATAAAATGTAAATGTTAGCTATGAAAAGCTTTTGAGTAGCTTTTTTATTTTACTTTGTCTGATTTATAGATAAACACCAATAATGTACAATAAAAACTGTGATGAAAATTTAACCAAAATGTTTTCTCTCCCAGAAATATAAAAAAAAATGTGAGCTCTAGTGAGGCAAAGCTTTGTACAAATTGTACTAAAATAAGAAAAAGCAACGAACTTGACTCCATCTAGGACAGTAAATTCTGGCCCATGGTCAGAGAAGTTGTCGTCATCTTCAGAAGTGGAACTTCTAGAGAGTGCTCCATCCTCTGTGTAGCCTGGTTGCGGAGAAATGCCCAGCCCCTGTATACTTAGAAGGCCCTAATATAATATTGAAAAACTAAAGTGAATAAAACTTAAAATATTTGAATGGCAATGAAAAGTGTTATTAATTTAAAGTATTTTACGTTTATGAGTAGAAATAAGAGCTAGTCGTAAGCACATGTGGATACTTATGGATACTTACAGAGATATTTTGGGGCCCTCGGTGATACTTATATATACTCTTAGAAGGATTTTGGGGCCCTTGGGATACTTATGGATACTTTAAGAGATATTTTTTGGCCCTTGGGGATACTTATGGATACTTTAAGGGATATTTTGGGCCCTTGGGAATGCTTATGGATACTAAAAGATATTTGTTGGCCCTAGGTAAAAGTACCAGTCGGGTTCCTTATATCATGAACATTCAATAGAGTTTTGCATTGTACAAAGCCTCTTTGGAAGTGAGGGCTGTAGGTTACTGCTTAATTAGAACAATTCCAATAACCACAATTATTATCACGTGGTAGAGTACTGCTTAAAGGTTCGCTGGTTCAAACCCCCAATTAATGCTTGTAAATTTGTTTTAATCTAAAGATTCGCCCCATCTCCCAAGTCCACATTTTGATTTTATAAATAGAGGAGGTCATTCATGGTAGAAAGTAATAGCGGAGGGCCACATCATAAGAATGCTTCATTAAGACTGGGCTCTAGAAACATGTGAACCGTTTGTGTTGATGGTGTGGCTAGCCACATTAGACTCATTAGTGTTTGTATTTATGCCGTGGATCATTAATTGGTAGAAAGTTGAAAGTTGTGAGTCACATAAGTATGAAACATTATGACAGGGCACTAAAAAAATGTGAACCATCTGTACTGATGGTGTGGCTAGCAATATATGCATGCCCTAGAACGCCATAGAATTCTAAAAACAGGTGCACTATGTGCCAAAAAAGATTGTCACTTATTTTTACTCTTCACTCCCTTTATTAATATAAACTTACCGGGACTGGCAGAGTTTTCCCTGACATCATATTTAACAAAAGATATTCTTTTTATTCCTAAGTTGTCTGTTGAAAAATCAAAACAGGAAAACAAATGTTTAAAAGGAGGGGTTATAAAAATCATAATAGAAATTAGAATCCAATTTGAACCCCTGCGAAGTGTGCCAAACCATTTGAATATTATGTGGGCAATATATATATATATATATATATATATATATATATATATATATATATATATATTAGACATGTAGGGCAAAAGGCCATTTTTTTGGAGTTTCTCAGGTCATTTTCATTGATATTAAGACTGGTTGACTTGGTAAATGACACGGTTTCTCGGGCTGCCAACTTTAAAATGGTAAAAGCTTACAAGTTTGTAGGCCTACTGTCAGAACAGTAGATTTCAACTGCAGTGTTATGTAAGCAGAATTATTCTACATCTGATAGGGGCGTATTTTAATGTCTGGCAAGCATGGGCTTAATTGAAGAACGGGCGCATGGGGCATTCGACAGGGAAGGAGGGCGAGTTTTGAAGGGCCCACCAGCTTTATACCTTTTTATTGTGTCTCATTTATTTTAATTTAGGACGGGTGCATGGGGCATTCTACCGGGAAGGGGGCGAGTTTTGAGGGGCCCACCAGCTTTATACCTTTTTATTGTGTCTCATTTATTTTAATTTATATCAGGGCCCCAATATTTTCCTGTGCCCGGGCCCTCAACCGACCAAAGTCCGCCTCAGGTGACATGCATGGGGCAGGATGCAGGCTCCGTCCCCCAAGACATCACAGCTAGTTATTCAGCCAATGGAATGGTTTACCTGGTTGCCACCCATTAAGACCGCCACTGAGCCCACTATCTTATCATCTCCAACCGTCTAAAAAACATCATTACAAGTAGTAAACTTTTTTTGGAGCTATTATGTAAGCATTACAACATTACCTTTTATTGCCCTCATTACAAGACTGACTGGCCGGAGAAGTATTGTCACGATACGTTAACTAAAAAAAAAAAAGCAATAAAAATAGCCCCTCCACCCCCACCCCCAATAGCACTTTACACATCCTGATCTGCATAGACGTTAAAAAAATCGATATAGATCAATAATCTGAACCTGATCGATTGCGTAGATTACTGTCCCATAACCTTGGACTTACACTGAAGTTATTACTTTTTTTTTCTGATGAATGTTTGCTTGAAAAAAAAAACAACTTGAAAGCAAATTGAAAGTTTAGTCTTTTATTTTAAAACTTTGTCAAGCGAAAAAAAAAGTTTACTAAGATATTTGGGTCTTTAATGAGCAATTGAATAAGTAGAGAAATTATAATCTAGGAAATTTGTAACTACATTTTGAAATATTATCAATGTAGTTTGATTGTAAAACAAACCTCTGAATGACGAATACATGTACCTTAACCTATCTATCTATCTATCTATCTATCTATCTATCTATCTATCTATCTATCTATCTATCTATCTATCTATCTATCTATCTATCTATCTATCTATCTATCTATCTATCTATCTATCTATCTATCTATCTATCTATCTATCTATCTATCTATCTATCTATCTATCTATCTATCTATCTATCTATCTATCTATCTATCTATCTATCTATCTATCTATCTATCTATCTATCTATCTATCTATCTATCTATCTATCTATCTAATATAATCTATCTTTCTGTCTGTCGGTCTGTCTATTCATCAATTGATTTGTCTGTTTCCTCTCAATTTCTGTTACTCAGCATGTCCATCTACCTACCTACCTACCTGTAGCATATTCCTAATATTGAAACAGTTCAGTAAGTTTTGTCCAAAACGTAGGTGAGAAAAGATCAATACGTCTGCTATTTCACAAACGCGAATCGGATCTGTTAAAAAACAACTGCCTGGAATAGTTGACACCAAATTGAATTTACGCTTTCTTATATCCAAAAGAATCGACCTATTTGAATCCCTGCGAGTCACACACATGATCTTCATATGCATGGCCTGTGTAAATTTCTTCTATCTATACGCATGATCAGCACGAATCAATCAATAACTGATTTTTAAAATGTCGCGGTCTATTGACTTAAACTGTGTTCAATTCCAGTCAACCAATGGGAACTAGAGAGTAAAAGGACAGATACATATCTTGACAGTTTATTGTTTAGACAAGGTGGTGTATGCCTGTGTGTGTGTATGTGTGTGTGTGTATGTGTGTGTGTGTATGTGTGTGTGTGTTTGCTTGCGTGTGATAGATAGTTGTATTTAGGTATGCAATGCTATCAGATCAACCAGTAGTGGCGTTACTATTGTTGATGTCACCAGGTTCGGAAAATTCAGGGTATTTCCCCCTACCCAACATGACTTCCATCGTGCACAATGGAACATATTTCGAATTTTCCTACACTAAATCTTATACAACCGCTTATAATTGTATTGTTTGTGAAATACGTCCATGTGTTCCAAGAGTTGATGAGTTTCAATTACATCATATAAAAAACAAATGACTCAATATAATTAAACGTGAAATCATTTAAGAACTGCAACAATCAGCAGAAGGAAAGTCAAATTATTGTTTTTAGGACAATACATTTTATTTTAAATTTTCCTTTCCTGGTCTTCAAAGCTGCAAATCTGTCAATCACTCCATCAATATCAATATCTTTCACCATATCACTTACATAAAATAGAGCAAGATCAGAAAGTATTGACTGTCAAATTGTGTATGGCAGGTTAATTTTTTTTATCAGTTACAATTTTGAAACCTCTCACGTGAAGCTACAGACATACATATAGTTCTAAATTATTACAGGTTTAGAAAGACTGTTGTGAGAGATTCTATGATGCCCCATTCAGCAATGAATTTCAAAACATCAAATACTGACCACTCTTTGGTGTTGTATTTCATCTCAACTATCTCAAGAATTGTATTCTGACACCCAAGCTCCAGACGCTCTGCATGGAGCACTATTCTACTACTCTGCATGGAGCACTGTTCTACTGCTCTGCATGGTGGCACCCTATGCTACTGCTCTGCATGGTGGCAGCCTGAGCTACTGCTCTGCATGGTGGCACCCTGTGCTACTGCTCTGCATGGTGGCACCCTAGGCTACTGCTCTGCGTGGTGGCACCCTGTGGTACTGCTCTGCATGGTGGCACCCTGTGGTACTGCTCTGCATGGTGGCACCCTGTGCTACTGCTCTGCATGGTGGCACCCTGTGCTACTACTCTGCATGGTGGCACCCGTGCTACTGCTCTGCATGGTGGCACCCTGTGGTACTGCTCTGCATGGTGGCACCCTAGGCTACTCCTCTGCGTGGTGGCACCCTGTGGTACTGCTCTGCATGGTGGCACCCTGTAGTACTGCTCTGCATGGTGGCACCCTGTAGTACTGCTCTGCATGGTGGCACCCTGTGGTACTGCTCTGCATGGTGGCACCCTGTGCAACTGCTCTGCATGGTGGCACCCTGTGCTACTACTCTGCATGGTGGCACCCCGTGCTACTGCTCTGCATGGTGGCACCCTGTGGTACTGCTCTGCATGGTGGCACCCTAGGCTACTGCTCTACATGTTGGCAGCCTGTGCTACTTATCATGTTTTTAACAATGATCGGTTACAAAACCCGAATAGACCGTGTTGTATCTGATATGAAATATAGAATTGTTCATTTTGGTGTCGACCCACATGTGTCCCCCGGTGCGGCTCTCACCACCTACTGACGCCACTGTCAACCAGTAATTTACATACATTTACTTTAGTCATGATTTTTTTTTCTTTTTACGGGCTAAAAGGTTGGTTGTGACACCTGTTTAAAAAAAAGACTAACAAAATTTTCAAATAAGTAATTCTATATTTGATTAGAAAAATCAGTTAACAACAACAACAGGCAAATACTTGTTTATTTCCAGTAAAGTTCTTCGCTGGAAACATCTGTTTACCTTTAAATTTTAGACCCAGAGCCATTTAATTATGCATAGCCATGTATATTGTGATCACCCACGCTTGACTACACATGTCTTTAGAGAAGGTGATAGGCAGCAATAAATAAATAAATAATCTACACATCTAGATGGCAGAGATTGGGTACTTTGTATTTGTACGTGTACTTGAGTACATTTTTGGAGTACTTGTACTAGTACATGCAATATAAAAAATATGTGCACTTGTACACGTAATTGTACTAGCATAGTACCTGGAACATCGGATGTCTTCATATGGTAATATTAATAGAAAAACACACATTTTGCATCTTCCTAAATTTTTTAAAGTTAATATGTCGATGAAGTATCTCTAAAATCATCATTAACTTGCTGTTATAGCAAACATAGATCACACAACAGAGAAAGAATAACGGGTAAACCTCTATTCGTTATGGATTTTCTTTTATAATATATATATATATATATATTAGGGTGCATCACCAAAAAAAAATTTAATAATTGATCTGTCTGCTATTTAAATTTGTTCCATTGATCAAAAAAAGTGTAAAAAAATAAAAAATATTTGACAATATTTAGAGGTCCCCGGACTTCAACAAAGTTTGCATAATTAAGCGAAAACTAGATAAAACCATCCTTACTTGTAAAGTCTTACAGACTTACATACAAAAAGTGAAGCGCTATATAAATTGTTTTATAGTCTTTGGTTTTATAATGTTTGGTAGCTATGATTGATTTTGATAAGCAGTTGTGCTAGAAATAAGATTTAAAATTCACATTTTATTAGCAAAAACAACACTTTTCCTTACCGCATATTGATGACCAAGGCAAGCATTTTAATTTCTTTATTTATATTATTTTAATTTCTGATACACACGACCTATAAAATCAGAACATGGAAATGATATGAAAAACAACAATAAAATGTTTACACTTTCTAAGGAAATGCTGGCTGACACTGGCATCACTTCAACAGTTGCATATCCAGTTATTACTGCGTCTCCTGCCTCGCGAACAAAGAAACCACAAACTCTTCTGAAAACTGAATTGTTTGGCATTGGCCCTGCAATCTGTGTTGATGATGCTATAATTACTGGAATTCTTCGACTACCAACTTGTTTACAAGTTTTGAGGTGCATGATGTATCAATGCAATGTAGCAGCACTCAGTGAGCGTCCAGGTTCTCTTGGTGCACCTTCTCGATTTACAACTGCCAAAATTGTGCTGAATCAAGTTACTGCTTTCTACGAAAAAGCAAACATTCCAATGGTGACAGAGAGGAGAGCTTGTGAGAAGATTATTCAGCTTGATGAATACAATAAACTTCGTTCAATTGATAAAAGTCGCCGAAAAACACCAGCCACCAAACGTAAACTGGAACAAATGAAATCTATGTTGGCAACAACTTTTCAACTGTGGCCACCAAATGTCGAGACTATTATCAAGAATGCAGAAGATCTAGCATTCTTGAGGTCTATGAAAGGAGACAGGTCTTCCAGCTTTGGAACATTTGACAAAACGCTTGCAAAAAAAGTCGCTCGACGCCATTCACGAGATGTCGCAACATTGGAACGTCAGAAACGCGCAAGAGAAGAAAATGCAGCATGTTCAACGATATCAATGCCTTCCAGCGAGGGTAGCAGTGACGAACCCGATGATTCTACTTCTTAATCTGAAGATAATATGGAGTTTGTTGATAACTGTTTGGATGATATAATGCCATTGCAAAAGCGAAGAAAGCTAACAGGAGCTTTGGTATTTGTACCTCCAGATGTTTTAAGCCGATCAAGTCTTGTGTCTCTAGCGACAAGATTAAAGATTACACCAACACAGCATAGCAAGCAGCTTTCATACAGAGCCTTATTAGTGAGTCTGGGAGTGATGTATCAATGGTGGCTTCTTCCTATGCCACTGCAGATCGTTCACGTCGCAGAGATATCTACAAAGATCCACGACTCCTGGGAACCACCCAAACTCCACTGGGATGGCAAACTGACACCTTCTCTAAAAAATCATCGTGTCACTCAAGAACGCATAACAGTTGTTGTCGGTGGTGCAAAGCAATTGAAACTTCTAGGAGTGCCAAATTATGCCAAGGCAACAAAGAAACCTGTTGGTGAAATGATTGCAGAATTAACCATGAAGCTAATGACAGAGTGGCATTGTAATGATTGTATCGTTAATATGACATTCGACACAACAAGATCAAACACTGGTCATCAGACTGCTGCCTGCATTGTCATACAAAATATGCTGCAACGTGCTCTTCTGTGGTCAGGTTGTCGCCATCACATTGGTGAAGTTATCCTCTCGCATGTGTTTGCAGACATGAAAATAGAAGTTTCCAAATCCCCGGATATAACTTTGTTCACCAAGCTGCGAAGTAATTGGGAGTTGGTGGCACATGATTGGTCTCACGTTTGTAGTTCGTTTACGTTAGATGATCATGATCTGAAGGGTCAAGAGCGACTGACGATAATGAGAGATGCGGTAATTGCACATGCCAACTCTAGTAAACAAACCGAATTCTTACGAGACGACTACCACGAATTCCTTAAGCTGTCCCTTGTTTACCTGAATGCTACAAATAAGGAGGGTAACTTTAAAAGACCAGGTGCCCTGCACAAAGCACAATAGATGGCAAAGCTGATATATTGCATCAAGATTGCACTGTGTCAGAAACAAATTCAATTATTGCCTCCAGGTACTATTACCACACGTGGTCAAATGCCAAAGATTCGTGCATTTGCTACATTTGAAACACATGTTTATATCGTGTGGCGGCTCACTTGCAAAAAGAGTGTGGATGTTGGAAAAGCGAGCTCTAGCAGATGCTAAGGCTTCGACCAGTGGTTGCCCTCCAAACTCCACAGAATCGATTTGGAAATGGTTGGGGAAAACCACGATTCCAATCAATTGATTCTAAAACTTGGTTGTGTGATCTGGCTGGAGTTGACTCGTTGTTTACTATATACAGACTTCAACTGGACACAGGATTCCTCCAACTGCTTGTTGATGATTGGTGCCAAACAGCTTCTTACATTGCCAGTGCAGAAAATGTTGCTGCTATTAACGTTGTTAACGATTGTGCCCAGAGAGGAGTGAAACTGGCATCTGACTTTGTTGAAGCAGCGCGAACGGATGAACATTTTCAAAACATTCTTCAAGTGGTAGAAATGGACCGCAAAAAACATCTCAAATGTGCGTAAACCTTACAAACGTGCAACAAAGTGAAACTGAATTAAATGCAACAGTAATAAATAATTTAATACTTTAATGTAATTTTTATATAGGCTAGAATAAACTTTTTTTTTCTTTACATGTTTTGTGATTTCTTGGGCGGGGGGGGGGGAGGGGGGACCTCTAAATCAACTCTGATTTGAAAAATATTTTACACAAGTTATTATTAATGATATTAGAACAAATTAGAAACATAGACAGCTCAAAAACAAACAATCAATTTTTTCCTCTATTGTAGTGATGCACCCTAATATATATATATATCTTGTTAATAATTTACTTTAGACAGAATGTAAACAATAATAATGATTCTCTCATTAAATTTAAAAAAAACACTATTTTAAAAAAAAAAAATTCTCCTCTAATAGATATAAGTAGATAGGATAAAGATTTTGAAAAACGAATTCGGGGGGTAATTTCATTACATTTTTATTTGCACATTGTGTGTAACAGCGCCACCATTGACTCTTAACCCACCATACGTGCCCCCCCCCCCCCCAATTGTTCAGAGCCAGTCTTATCGCATGAATCAATCAATAACCGACACAAGTATATAATCTTTTCTTTATTACTTGCCTGCATGCAAAGTTTTTATTGGCTGAATTCAAATAGGCTATTCCCCCCCCCCCCCCGTTTTTATTTTGTTCAATACCAGACGATTTTGTTTTGTTCCAGTAGATAGCCACGTTATAGTTACCACAGTTGTTTTTTTTTTGACACAGGCACAGGGACAGTGTCACGACAGCGTTAATGTGATCGATACCCGATGAGATTTTACAAACTGTCTACACATTCATTCAAACGTCAATACCTTACCTTAAGATTACCACTGGTTGGACTTGGACAAAGAAACATGTGTATCAAAGTCAAAGATGTGTTATATATATTCTTAAAGCATTAAATCTCCCAGACAGTCTGTTTTATTACGTAAGTGTTAATTTTATTTATTTATTTATTTAACCTTTTTTTTTGTTCCAAACAAATTAGAAACAGAGCAATCATTTACCAGGATCTAACTTAGGACTAGATGTTATTAGTATGAGATAACAATGAGACGTTTCAAGTGGTAAATACTCTGTCTTAAGCAAATAAAAAAAAATGTGACAGCAGGACTCAGATAATACAAGTAATAAAATTAGTCATTTATCACCCCCCTCGAAGTCTAATACAGGAAGAAGAAAAATACAGGTTTATTTTCGTACCTGACAATTGTGGACAATAAAAACATTGCTTTTTTCCCCCTTTATAATAATTTCTCGTTCCTTCACGTTGTTATATATCACCATATGCACATTTGGTTATTATTGTTTCTAAACTGAATGTTGTTATACGTATCCAGTAAAAGGCACAGAAAAATACGCCTGAATGTAGTCTTTATAGGTGAAATATTTAAAATGTCAAGTTTTCTGAATGTCTTATCTCAGATCTCTTTGTTTCCACTGAAGAAAATTAACTTACAGTTTCCAAGCCCGGCCACTACCATTACCACCACCACCACCACCACTCTGGTACAACTGCACCACCACTCTGGTACAACCGCACCACCACTCTGGTGCAAGCGCCATGTCGTCACGTGAATCAAAAACGAAAAAGGTTGGTTTGTTTATATTTATAAATGTTAATGCTCGCTTTCGGGTTTATCAAGAACAATAACCCAGTTTTGATTCTTCATCTTAAAGAAAATGAAAACTTAATAAAGCCCCTTTTTGAATGAACTCAAAAGAGATGTGGATTTAAACATGTAAGTAGAGGAAACAGTAAGACTTCTTTTAATGCAAGTGAAAAAAAAAGATATTATAAGTAGCATAAGCAATTATAAACAAGTATAACCAAGCACGTTAATTTTAAAATTTTCATGTAAGCATGTATGGTTTTCTTCTTTTTACTATCTAACTTATTGAGAATAGTATATATCTGTTACTGTTAGATTACCCATACAAAAATACTTAGAAACAGTATTACTTCTAGTCACTACAGGGCAGGGTCTTGCCAGTGATAAAGCAGACCTAATACATGTCTGGGCCCCATCTCTTGGGTCGCTGTCCTAGGGGGACCCGTCGAATATTGTTATCTGATAAAAAAAAAGACGTTGAAATTATTGCGTCTGTGTGATCAGTAAGGTCCCAAGACTAGCTTTTGGGACCCCCTGGCATAGACAAATATGTGATTTAAATGTATCCACCATTAATTAAAATCAGTGGTTCTCAGAGTTTAAAATTTATAATTACTAGATCGATTATCAAAGAGTACACAACTGTAGATTTTTCTCCCCACGATTGATATCTTGGGAAGATGTAGTTATTTCAAAATTTCCTCGTTTCCTTTTCTTACTGTACAAATACCTATCAATATTGTGTTCTGCTAATATTCCAGGAGGGGAAAAAACATGTTTTTCTTTCTCATCATCATAGGACACAAAGTCTAAAATAACTCTGATTCGTTTTAATTTCTTAAATATAATATTCTTTGGATATAAAACGTTGTAAACCATCTGTGGTGTAAACCATCTGTGATGTAAACCATCTGTTCTGCAAATAGTCTGTGGTGTAAACCATCTGTGAAATTAACCATTTGTGGTGCAAACCATCTGTGGTGTAAACCATCTGTGTTGCAAACCATCTGTGTTGCAAACCATCTGTGATGTAAACCATCTGTGCTGCAAACCATCTGTGGTGTAAACCGCCTGTGATGTAAATCATCTGTCAATGACTGTGATGCATGTAATTTTTTCTCTTCAATAATAAACTCCCGTTAATCAATAATCTCCCCTTGAAAATGAATCTCCCCTTTCTATCATATAGTTACAACGTAATGACATAAAAATCAGTGGAAGTGCGTTCAGTAGCAAGTCTAGCAGTGCTAGCAGCAGAGATGGCCTTACCAGATCTGGACTGCCCACCCCATCACCCACAGAAATGAGTGCTGTTGACCAGGTGAGAGTACTGGTTTGGGTCATCATTTGAATGTAAGCCCAACCAGCAAAGCAAAAGGTCAAGGGTTTAAATATCTCCACCCCGTTTTGTAACCATTAAAGAGTGCTACTAGAAGATACCTTTATGTGAACACAAAGGAGTACTGATATGATGGGAATGGCGTTGGGAGCTTTCTTTAAAAAATGAAATTTTTTATAGTGCAGATCAAAGGGAATCAGGGCATCAATATTCCAACTGAAAGTTTCTTGTGATTGATTAGTTGGTTGAATTATTACTTCAAATTATATTGATAAGAAAAATAAATACCTGTAAAGATCGGCACAGTTTCTTTTTTTTTTATTCTGTCTTCTCTCAGGTGATGGAGATTAACAGGAAACTGGTGGCCCAGATAGAGACGTTGAGGTTAAAGGTCGAAGTTGACACACGCCATCACGAGAAGACCACAAAGTCCCTCAAAAGCGAAAAGGAATCCACCTTGCAGACACGCGACACTGAAATAGATAATCTCAAAAATGACCTGAAAAAGAAAGATGATACGGTGAAAGTCAGTATCCATGTCTGACAACTTTTCCCCCCATGACTCTTGTCTCTCTTTGGTCCTCTCTCTCTCTCTCTCTCTCTCTCTCTCTCTCTCTCTCTCTCTCTCTCTCTCTCTCTCTCTCTCTATCATGTATAATGACATATTTATCCATAAGCACTATTGACATTAGATATCCTCAATATTCTCTAGTCATTTGTTATTTAGCAAACATTATAGAGTAAGACTCATGTCACCACATTATTACCAACTCATGTTAGGTTCTAGATATTTCAGTCAGAAGTTTTTCTGTTAATCTTTCAAGAAATTTCACTATTATTTCTGTGTCGTTAACTTTATTTGACTTACTTTTGGTAATTACATTTGTATGTGGACAGTACTGGACACCAAGATCTGTTCAATGATATGTCTGTGTTTATATTATTTACTTTACAGTTACTGGTTGAAGATAACGCCAAGAAAGGTTCAGAAATCAAGCGGCTCCAGGACCACATAGATGAACTGAAAGAAGACGTCAGAATTTCTCAACTATATGCGGATGAAATACAGAGTATGTCACATCAATATGTTTATGAAATATATGTCACAGTACTATGTTGTAGAAAGACGAAATGTCCATTTTGTAACAGCAATAAGAGGTGTATAACAATTTAACCAATGGAAATGTGGATTAAAAGACAGACCCCCCCACACACACTCACCCACACCCCATCCCCACCCCCAATGACTAAAAATATATTCATACATTGTGCTTATTAAATGCTAGGTAATATGCCAACACATAATTGAGTCAATAGAAAGTATTATAGAAAGTATCACAGAATATGAGAATTATTACTTACAAAAAAAAGCATACATTATTCTATAATATTAAAATTCAGGCTATCTGTTGCTCAATCTGCAAATTGATTGTTTTTGTTACAGAACAACTGGATCAGCTGAAGACAGACAAAAATAATCTGACAAGTGGTGCCGCTTATAAGGAAAAAGACGAAGACATCAAAGCTCTGCAAGAGGAGGTAACTGTCTCGAGATTATCATCTTTTGATAGTACGTCTAAACACACAGGCTTGCCCAGCCACTTGTCTAAACATACAGGCATGCCCAGATACTTGTCTAAACATACAGGCTTGCCCAGACACTTGTCTAAACACACAGGCTTGCCCAGCCACTTGTCTAAATACACAGGGTTGCTCAGCCACTTGTCTAAACACACTGGCTTGCCCAGCCACTTGTCTAAACACACAGGCTTGCCCAGCCACTTGTCTAAATACACAGGCTTGCCCAGCCACTTGTCTAAACGCTCAATTAGGCCACGTGACATTTAACTGTTTGGTGTTTTATTTGTTGAAATATCGCCTAAGAAAGAAAGTCGAAGAAATTATTTTAAAAAAAATCTTTATAGTGCATTTAAATTAAAGTTTCATATTTTTTGTAATATTTTAAATATTTTATTTTATACTTTTTATTAGTTTTGAAAAAAATGAGCTTCCCACCCCTTTGCAATAGTCATTTATCTATACGTATGTATTTATATAAAGTGTAGAAACTATACTAAATCCACTGTTGTCTCATCTGGTTTATTTCTTGGAATGCTTGTTTGTTGCTCAAATCGTGCGCGTCTCTTGCAGTGACTTTGACCAACTGGTTTGAGCTGGTCACTTTTTTTTTTACCTTTTATCACTGTCCTTATTTGTGTGTAAAGTCCCTGTGAGGATGAAATGAAATTTCTTTGATACAACGAAATAATAATGGGACAATTTTTATGCTACATCCCCCACCACAGCCGATAGCGCAATGGCCATGGAGACACCCTCATTAATATATTGATGTATAACTCAGTATGGCGGACGTCTACACTAGAATGGACCATTTAATGTGGACGTCACGGGTCAAAAGGTTGTGCACCCCTTTTCTAATCTAAACAAATCATTAATCACACTCTGGCTACTGGGCACACTCTGGCGACTGGGCACACTCTGACCTCTGTCAATTTGCTCGCGATAGCCGTTCCCTGAAGTCCAGTCATTTCCCTGTATATCTCTATTCAATAATGTCTCAACTCACTGTACCTCATATGTCTAATCATTTCCCTATATATCTCTAGTCATCCTAATGTCCGTCCATCAGTATACAGAACTCCTCGACTCAGCATGCTAAATAAAAGTCTTAACAAAAAATTATGAATACAATAAATAAAAAAAAGCGAACAAAAAATGTGTCTCTCTTGACAAGTGTATGAGGTCTGGTTTACTGAACAAATATCTTAAAATGTTTCATAACCAAGTAACTTAAACGATCACTAAGTAACATATTTGCATTGGTAATTTTAACAAGGATAATGTTATATATATATTGGGGTGGCTCACTTTATAATGGAAAAAATATAAAGTTTATTTGTTATCATGAGCATTTTAGTTTTCTGGTTCACTGGGATTTTAACCGTGTATATACCGAATTTCACACCATTTGGGCTCCTATAAATACTGCCTCAGTGCACTTGTTATCTCATGTTTTATGGTATTCGGCAGTTGCATTAAATGAAAAATTTGCAATGTTTAAAATGCTGTTTTTTTAAATACAAGGAACAATTATATTACACAGTAGGAATTAAACAGTAAAATAGTACTAGTTACATGACACATTAACCTGACTGTATTGCAGAGTAGTTCTAAGTACGCCATTCAAAAATACACTTTAAAAGTTTTTTAGTCTATGCTTTCTGAGTCTTGAAGGTCTTCGTTGCGATCTCTTCAGCACAGTTGATTTGTTTGCATCTGGTAACTCTTTGCGATGCTGTTCAACAATTTGAAGCAAGTACTGCTTTTCCTCCTCTGATTTGGTGAGAGATTAGTTGAATGATGACGCCAATGCATTTCCCCGCTCTGCACAGTTATTGACAACTTTCAAGGAAGAGATAACTGCTGTTGCCTTCTGAAGGGATGGAGTTTGCTGCCAGGTGGAAGCATCAGTCATGAGAAAATTTGTGGGAAGAGCAGCGATGACAAGGTCGCAAAATCCTTTAATGCAACATTATGAAGTGCTGAAAGATCATTTGTGATGCGGATGCACCTTATTTCTATCTGATCATCAGAAGATTTCTCCATGAATTGACTCAAGCCAGCAGCAAGGCTGTTTTCCTCATCCACTGACACACGTTGAGAAAAGAGAACCAGAGGAATGAGTTCTGCACTAAGGTACCAGAGATGTCGATCAATCGTTTTTCAATGCAGTCTGAGAAATGGAGAAACAATCTTATAATCAATAAGAAGCTTGATGAAATCCAGATCATTCAGAGGTGTGTTTGCTAGAATGGGACACTGAATCCAAGCTTTAATGTAAACCAAGGATGCAAAGATACCAAATTCTGCATTTGATCTGTCTTCATGCTTAGTCAGCTTGAATTGTAGACGGAAGAGATAAATCTTCATGATTTAGATTATTTTAGACATCCACCTTGCATGGTGATAAGCTCCTGGAGCACGAAAACCCCCCCCCCCCAAAGGGGAGGGGGGAGGGAATTCCTCACAGGAAGATAAGATTCAGAGTCAAAAGTTCTTTGTAATCTTAACGTGGCAGATATCTTTAGTTGTCTTTCATTTGCAGGATAGTTGAACAAAATGTGATGACTTCATCTTTTAATGGCTTGAGATTTTGCTCCAGTTGAACAACGTGGCATGTACTAAATTCTGTCTGTCTTATTTTTGGCCAAAACGTCTTAAAGCGCTTGAATAGCAGCACATCCAGTTTAGTTGTACTGCCCCCAAAGGTCTTATTGAAGGCGGCTGTGTTTGTAAACATACCATTGGCCAGTAGGCTCAATTAGGGGAAGTACCTAGCTCAATAAACATTGGCATGTCAACTGGACAGTGTACAAGCAAAGAAATAGGTCATGAAAAAATTGTATCAACTAACTGCCAGACGGCTGTGTTTGTAAACATACCATTGGCCAGTAGGCTCAATTAGGGGAAGTACCTAGCTCAATGGACATTAGTATGTCCTCATGAAAAAATTCTACCTAATGTCAACCAGACGGCTGTGTTTGTAAACATACCATTGTCCAGTCGGCTCAATTAGGGGAAGTACCTAGCTCAATAAACAGGAGTTGTGTCAAATTCTATGCAAGTTAAATGAACAACATTTTTCGACCTAGTAGCCATAACTAAATGAATAATATTTATATAGCCACAACATTTGATCTTACAACACTTGATTTTTATAACTTTATTGAAATGCACTGGTGAAGCTGGCTATTTATATGAAAATCAAAACTTCTAGAGATTTCTAGAATTTCCCGGAACCATCTCAAGTTTTCCACGTTTTTCTAGAAGCTTCTAGAACCTTCTTGAGATTTCATAGAACCTTCCAGAACCTTCTAGCATTTTCTGTGTGCTTTATATATACATACTCACATTCAAAATTAATTAAAAATGATTTAAAATTTCAGTCTCGATGAGGCAGTACTAAATAAAGTCATATATTCATGAATTTTTTTTCTGTGCTGTTTTGAAGTCAAAGGTAACACACAAAACAAAATGCTCCAACAAAAATTTGATAAAAAGTTATTTTGGGCCACCCTACTATATATATATAAAACACTCCTATAAAAATGTCTCTTTAACAATCTCAGGTTGACACACTGAAGAAACACCTACATACATTAGAGGATGAGTTGATCAAGGCCAAGGAGAAGATAGCACAACAGGGAGCAAGACTCAGGTTTATGGAACACGACAAGACAAACACACAGCTAAAGTTCAAAGAGGAATTGGCGAAGGTAAATTGATATCTATCTATCTATCTATCTATCTATCTATCTATCTATCTATCTATCTATCTATCTATCTATCTATCTATCTATCTATCTATCTATCTATCTATCTATCTATCTATCTATCTATCTATCTATCTATCTATCTATCTATCTATCTATCTATCTATCTATCTATCTATCTATCTATCTATCTATCTATCTATCTATCTATCTATCTATCTATCTATCTATCTATCTATCTATCTATCTATCTATCTATCTATCTATCTATCTATATATATATATATATATATATATATATATATATCTTACTTTGTTTTTGTCAGATGGCTTCATTAAGTTCTTTATAAACAGACAATTCATTTATTATGTTTATTAGTCATGACTACGATATTTTACAATAACATCTTATTCACAAAGAAACGCAGTGTGTCGTTTTAAGCACTTGATAATCCCAACATGCCGAAATGAGCCATTCCAAATGTTTTACAATTTCTGCTTTATGTCCGTACTGTTACCCTCCCTCCCCCCCCCCCCCAACCCCATTCAGATTCGTAGCCTGTTTACGTTATACAGAAGCAACGGGTTTTTTTTTAAACAAGTTGAGACAATTTTTAGAAGTCTGTTTAGGAATCCGATATATGGTAAAAATGAAACTACGTTGATGCTGTTTCGGATGTATCGTTTCATAAACACTAATAGATTAGGTCTCTGTCAGATAACAAAATACTTTGTCGAAAAATTGCCTCATATTAGAAGAAGTCTCAATTTATCTCTTCTTAATTCCAATCCAGAGCTGTTCTTATAGATAGGAAAACCGCATAATATCGCCCTGACTTCTAAGGGGGCGGGCCTTCAAATGTTCAGAACTATTCAATCTGATGCCAAGAGGGCCCCGACATGTACATTTACCAAAAGGTGGTCCTTCAAGTGTTCAGAACTATTCAATCTGATGCCCAGAGGGCCCCGACATGTACATTTACCAAAAGGGAGCCCTTCAAGTGTTCAGAACTATTCAATCTGATGCCAAGAGGGCCCCGACATGTACATTTACCAAAAGGGGGCCCTTCAAGTGTTCAAAATTATACAATCTGATGTCATTAGGGTCCCGACATATACATTTACTAAAAGGGGCCTTTCAAGTGTTCAAAACTATTCAATCTGATACTAAAAGGGCCCCGACATGTACATTTACCAAAAGGGGCCTTTCAAGTGTTCAAAGCTATTCAATCTGATACAAAGAGGGCTCCCCAACAAGTACTTTTTAAAAAGGGCCCCCTTAGATCTCAGAAAGTCTCTTCCTAGGGCGCCTAAATACTTAGGAACGGTCCTGGTCAAAGTGACATGTGTTAGTCGTTTGGTTAAGTATTGACACTTGTTATCCTTTACCTCGCCACCACGCAGGCCTCGCTGACGATGCGGAGTGAAGTAGAGAAGATACGCAACGTGATGCATCAACAGTGGGAAGAGATGCGGAAACTGCGGGAACAGAATAAGTTCATGCAGGAGAACATACAGGAAATTAAATCAATGCTGCTGGATTATCCTAAAGCAGAAGTCCCCAGAAACAGCCAGCCCCAGCTCCTCTACGGCCCTTCGCTTCCTTCTTTCAACAACCACGGGAAAAAACCAACAGGGCCGAATAAGAAAAGATGATTTAGTAAATAAACAAAGTTAGGTAACTCTAAGATGAAAGTTTGAACAGAGTGAGGTTGATTGAATTTTTTTGTTAGGTTTTTTTTTTTCAAATTCAAAATGAGGCTGGTTGAATATGATTTTATCAATTTAGGGAGAAATAATTATTAATTATGCGCGTTTTTTTTAGAATGTTACAGTAAGCATTTTTCTTTTCTTTATTAGAGTAAATGATTTACAAACAAAGACAAATTGAAAGAAAACAAGCAATTAAGCCTGTTCCATTCTGGACACAGGACGTGTTAGCGCATTTTCTTGTTATGTATCAGTACGTATGTTAGCTTTCAGTAAATATTTGTAAATTTTGGAAATGTTTATAAATTCAATTGTGTAATGCATATATCTGTAAAAAAATATTATAAAGACGTTTTTATTTTCTCTTAAATCTAACTACAAGTGGTTTGTGGTTACTGAAATAGGACTCATAATTGAAAACATTCGAAATTATAGTCATTTAATCGTCCGAAAACTCCGTCACTTGTTGCATAGCTCTGATACTTTCAATTAAACTCAGAACACAAGCTTACTATTTCATTTGATGAGTTTCTTAATAAATCTTGGTGAAACTACGTGCTGCAGTATTTCGCACCAAATGAATGGGTTATTGAACGTACAAGGTGTATATATAATATATAAGCCCCTTAGGAGCCCTGAAGCCCGGTCCTCAGAGGTCCTATCGCGAAATGAACTTTTGATGTACACTTGGCAGGCCAAGACCTACAAAATGATATATACATCATGGGTCTAGGACTTATGGTTGTTGAGATATAGGCGCTCTTTATTAATATAGCTTATATAGCAAAAAACGGTACTAAGCCCCCTTTTACGGCCCTCACAGGTCAGATCGCGAAATGGAAAAAAGTCATTTCTTGGCAGGCCAAGACCTACAAAATGATATATACATCATGGGTCTAGGACTTATGGTTGTTGAGATCTAGGGTGATGACAGACAGACAAAACGGAGACAATAGAGCATTTTTTTATGAAACATGTTCTTATATTTGTACACACAATTAAGAGCCTGATTTTTGAGTTTTGAACATAGGAATTTTTTAGCAGCCCCTTAACGCAAATGTGTGGGCATTTTGTATATATGTATAGGTAGGAATACAGGGTCGTACATAGGCTTATCGGGCTGATGGTTAAGATATATAGGTACGTGAGCCTTGCCCCGCCCCCCCCCCCCGTGGGGGAGGGGGTATTTTTTTTATATAAACTTTTGTTTCTGACTTGTTCAGTAGACTTCATATTGATTGTCAATCTTTGAAACAATTAATTCCACCATTGCTGAATAGCAGTTGGAATCCGATAATTTACAAAATAAAAATCTGCTGTGTAAATAAAGTAGATAATAAATAAAATCTTCATTTTTATTATTTACAAAACTAAAATCTGATATTTATAATTAGACACAAATTATTATTGTTTAAACATGTTGGTGTGGATTCTTTCAATATCCATATCTTAATATAAATCATTTCTACAAAATGCCCATAGTCTATATTAAAAATATTTTTCTACTTATTATTTATTACGACTTTCTTCTAAAGATTGTAACAGACACTTGACTTTCAAAGTGCGCCATGCTCTACATATTGTCTGCTGTACTGTCAGTGGCAAGAGGGGTCATCATGCCTCGGTGGCTACTCACGAAGGGGCGCCAAATGGTATATTTTACAAATAATATTATATGGTTTTCGAATGGGGGGGTTCCAAATAGGTATTAAAAAGGTATTATGCCCCGGGCGCGAGTTTAGCTCTCTACGTCACTGTGTACTTTGTTTAAAATTATCTGTGTACAGATGCTTGTTTATAGGTCAAAGTTGTATTACATGATTTATTCAAAAATTATTCTTGATTCTATTGTATATATTTCATTTTCAGCCAAAATGTTTTGCAATAAAAATTAAAATTCTTATTTTTGTTGTGTTAATAACCAAGCCACCGATTGGCTTACAAAACGTTACTTAATTAGGCACTCAAACGAACACAAAGGAGTGCTTTTGGAAACATGCCGTGAGCTATGGAGGAAATTTTACCCCAGTTACGTATCTATCTATCTATCTATCTATCTATCTATCTATCTATCTATCTATCTATCTATCTATCTATCTATCTATCTATCTATCTATCTATATATCTATCTATCTATCTATCTATCTATCTATCTATCTATCTATCTATCTATCTATCTATCTATCTATCTATCTAAGCTAATAAAAATAATATAACGAACACATCATTCTCGAATATATTTATTGACTTATGTACCAGTTTTACCACATCTAACTCAAGAAAATCAACACCAAGAAGTAAGACAATGTTTGTACAAATGAACAACAACAAGATATTCAAAGACTCAATCGTTTGTCCCGTAACACGTTTTGTCGTTGTGGGTCACTTCACGGACACTACAACGGACAGGTCTCCCCGTTCTTCTTTGTCACGTGGTCGACACTTGCGTACCTACATTTCGACTTGTCCTTCTATTCAACACTTCGCTTGTTTGCTTTTATTTTGCTGTTTATTATCGTGACACGTGTAAAAGTCATGAGTACTAATTTGTTTAAGACAAATACATGCAAATAACAAAGACGTACATGACGGCTCATTGCATCCGGCTCAGTCTGTATATACATTTTTTTAAAAAATCGAACAGTTCTATATAGTCCTGACTAATAAGTATTCTGTGATTTATCAAACTAATTCTAATAAATGTCATTTGCTTATCTAACTATGTTTAATATTTATTTACCCACCCACCCTTTCCACAAAAATAAACAAATAACAACAGATAACAACAACAACAACACTATGTTGGCAAAAATAGAAAAGTGTTACCAAATGAATGTAACATCCCTGTCAGATATATTGATACTATTTATTTTTAAACAGTTTAAGCTCTACTTAAAGATACACGTCTGTACAATGGTATGCTATCTGCCAACTCCGATTTATACATTAATTCATACAAGCCATGTATACATTAAAAAAAAATAATTACTAAAATATGAACGTAATATAATAAATAAAATGGACGGATTTAATATGCGAATTTTATCAAGAAAGAGCTTTTGTGAACATGTAACGTTATAATACGTGTGAATGAATATATAAAGTGATTCTTAAAAATTGCATTACAATCAACTTGGTGCTTTTTGTGACAACAACTGTCTCTAGCTCTTTTACAGAAACACAGAAATTCTACACTTCATCTGACCTAATGACCATGCATGGCTTAGGGAACTTTGATTTTACATATTAAGGCTAAAAAAATCAATGAATTAAAAAAAATATATATACATCGGAAAGAATCTACTTGTAAAAGCCAGCATGATTACATACTTTAAAGAAACCAATATCATATTACAACTGAAGAAATGATTATAAACAATGAGAAATGGCGGATATATTTATAAGGAATCAATATTATATAACAAGAAATGATTATAAACAATGAGAAATGGCGTATATATTTATAAGGAATCAATATTATATTACAAGAAATGATTATAAACAATGAGAAATGGCGGATATATTTATAAGGCATCAATATTATATAACAAGAAATGATTATAAACAATGAGAAATGGCGGATATATTTATAAGGAATCAATATTATATAACAAGAAATGATTATAAACAATGAGAAATGGTTGATATATTTATAAGGAATCAATATTATATTACAACTGAAGAAATGATTAAATACAATGAGAAATGGCTGATATATTTATAAGGAATCAATATTATATTACAAGTAAAGAAATGATTACAACAATGAGAAATGGGTGATATATTTATAAGGAATCAATATTATATTACAAGAAATGATTATAACAATGAGAAATGGCTGATATATTTATAAGGAATCAATATTATATTACAAGAAATGATTATAACAATGAGAAATGGCTGATATATTTATAAGGAATCAATATTATATTACAAGTGAAGAAATGATTATAACAATGAGAAATGGTTAATATATTTATACTACATCCATAATTTCAAAGTTCTATTCATCTAATAACCAAAACAAGAACTGGAGAACTGGGCTTCAATGGCTCTTCGTAGTTCTATGTAATGTTCTATGTTTCTTGTTTCCACTAGAACTTTCATCTGTAACAGATGTAATTATTAAATACTGTAATGCAAATTGCACTAATAAATGATGATGCCAACTTTGATGGGATAGTTTAATAAACAATGGCCACCTGCCACTCCTCCCCTTTTTTTAATTTTTGTATAAGGCCACTAGATAAAATAATAAAACAATTAAGTACGCAACGGATATATACATTGGCGGATCCAGGGGGGTGGGGGGCGACCCTGATATATCACAATACCAGGTGAAGCAAGGTGTGGGTGGTGGTAACATTTTATAACTCTTAAATATTTTGTAAAACAAACCGAAAACAAACAAACTATCAGGTGTGCTATAAGATGTATTTAATTCGTCACCAGGTGAGCCAGTGTTTTATTTTTTTTCCCCTGTCATTGTATGACTTGTATTTATTTAATCTTTATCAATACACTATAGAGAGGCTATTTAAACTAATTTTCAAAAATTTGTCTCTCTTTGACCTCATGCCTGGCCGCCCTGTATTACATACGTAAAGGTTATAACCTATATTAGTAAGTACACAAAGATGAAACTTACCACAGTGGTGAAACAGTCATGACTGTGCCACATGATTTCTTTCGTTATATCTTTTAAACTGTGAGAGTTCATAGTAAAATATAAACATGTTAGTTTATCATTTAACTCCGTTTCTTTTAGACTTAGTATGAATAATTTTTTAAATCAAAGTGCCCTTAGCTCATAAAGGGTCATTGTTCCATATGAAGTGTAGAATTCCTCTGTTTCCGTAAACACGACATATATAGGGATTGTGTCCTTAGCACAACGCCCAGCCACCTTTGTTACCCCAATTAAAGTCAGATGTCCATTTTAAGCTAGGTTGAATTATGGGACTTTTGACCAATTTTCACCATGTCCTAGGAAAATTCCCCGAGGATCGAATTCGCGTCTCTCAGGTCGACAGTCGAGCTCTTTACATCGCTCGGCCAACACACATAAAGGCCTACATTTAAAAAAAAAATCCATTCCGTTTACTGATATTTTAATAATTTAATTTAATTTTTCAAACAATAATTTATGTTCGATACACTTTTCTGGCGTTGTGTGTGTGTGTGTGTGTGTGTGTGTGTCCGTGTGTAAAAGCGTGTGTGTCCGTGTGTAAAAGCGTGTGTGTCCGTGTGTAAAAGCGTGTGTGTCCGTGTGTAAAAGCGTGTGTGTCTAACTCGGCTCCGCCCGTGGGTGGGAGGCGCTAAAATTAAGGGAAAAAAAGGAAACATATTTTATTTTAATAATACAAGCTTCAATTAAAAAAAAAACGATAATTTCATAATATTCGTTGATTAGTCAAGATATATTACCTGCATCCCACGCCTGTAACAACCTTTGACAATGTTGACAATCCACTGGACAAATCACTAACTGAAACTTGAAACCTGACCAATCTCTTCTCCATTTCTAAGCCTCTGTGAATGATGTCTCCCAGTGTAGTTGTGTCAATATTGCCGCCGGTAATGATGATAACAACTCTAAAGTAAACAGGAGATTCAATATTTTTTATAATGACCAATTATCTTAGTAAATACGCAGACCAATCAAATGTAGGTCTGTAAGAAATATTTTTGTAATCAGGAAAAGCAGAAGCATTACACGAGGACAATCAATCTATTTTTAATAAAGTTACAAAATGTATAATAGAACAAAGTTATTAATGTACAAAATAAATGCGTACTTTTTCCCGGCATAGTCTGAGAGTAAGCCTTCCATGAGGGCGGCCACTCCAGCGACCCCGGCACCCTCAGCAACAGTTTTCTCAAACTCCAACAGGCTTAAGATGGCCTTGACAAGACTCGATTCTCTATCAGTTTGGGAAAAAAAAACAAAAGCGAATTATTATACTACACTTAATTATGAGATGTATTTTTATGTACATCCCAGAGTGAAGCGTGTTATTGGTCTAGTATAATATATGTGATGTGAAATGTGCAAAGCCTTTAAATATTTTTGGTTTACTATATATGTATGTGAATGTTACATAACATGTAGACATTGTGATGGCAACAAGAATAATGATAAATACCCTGACTTGACTAACGGTGTTACCTTATGTTTTGAATGGTTTTGTACATTGCATAAATGTGACATGCATGTATGGTTTATATGTCTTTTGTGAATGGGGGGGGGGGTGTGTGGGAAGTGTTCGTTTCGCAATTTTTAAAAGTATTAAATAATATATATATATAAAGATAAAACTCTTTAAAAATTAAAAAAATACGCTTTAATTGAAATATACTCAATCTTAAGTTTACACACATGTTGATTGATTTTTGTAAACTTATAGAAGGGCGTGGTCGCCATTAGCAAATTGTAATTAATGGAAGTACTCAAGTAATAATTGAAACAAGAAAAAAAGGCTTTTTTTGAGACAGTAATTCACGCTGCTTTAATGTTTAGCAATCCAAATTACCATAAATAATCACCTTAAGACCTGGTAAATTTTAATTTAGGCATTTAAAAAAAAATATCTTGTGTTAATAACAAGAAATAACTGAAATCGGTGGAAATTTTTTCACAGACCAACCTAATGGTCAGCATTGTGGGCCCATTCACTTTTACCGTCTCCAAAGCGTTGACTCCACACATGGGCACTGCAAGACCTGCAAGAAGCCAAACATATACAATTCATTGTACGCAATTGCTTAGCACTGATGATATTTGTACTTTACATCACCCATGGTGTTCCAGCAATGTAAATAGCAATAAAAGAAAGTTATGTACCATGGGCCAGTGTTTCTGCCACTGGTGTGTTCACGGGTTGACCAGCGGCCAGTGCTTGGGCGAATCCAGTTGAAGCCTCTGATTCTACTCCCTGATACATACAAACATAAGTAGATTTATAATATGTGTTCTGTCTATGATTATGAATCATATAAACATAAGTAGATTTATAATGTGTATTCTGTCTACATTTATGATACATACAAACGTAAGTAAAGTTAAAATATGTATTCTGTCTACAATTATGAAAATAAATTAAACTTAACTTTACATAAAATTGCGCAGAGTTGACGGTTCTTTGTCTACAACAATTACATGTAAACTGGTTTGAGCATGTTCTTTCAAGCGCTAAATTTTAATGTAATTCATATTTGAGATGTTTCAAGTACAGTATGCAAGTAAAGGTAAGAGTTCAAGTACCTATGGTGCAAGTATGAGTGCATCGACCCATAATGCAAGTGGGAGTACAATTACACTTTCTGCAAAAAATACACTAGAGTGCTTCTCGAGTATCAGTACTTGCTAGAAAAAAAATCAAATTCCACATCAGTCTGATTCTAATCAGGTGATGAGTTTCTTAGAGCTCTGTCAGATATGTGCACTTTTGCACCGTTTGGGCCAGGGCGTACACCGTGTGCACATAAATGTTTCCCCGACCACGCTAAAAAAAACCCAGTAACAAATCAATCTGAACCAATTTGGTGTATTTTTCCTGCGACCCCATCACATAATTCCAATCTTTGGTACAGTACACTTACTGATGTATCAACTCAAGGTGGGCAAACTTTCTGAACCGACGGTCACAACTGGTTCTTAAATTGATGGAGTATTAATATTTATAAATATTGACTAAATGTAGACGTCATCGACGTGAGCGAGAGAGGTGGAAAGTGAAGCGCGGGTTGGGCCATTCAGACAACTGGGCCGTACGTGGCCCCCGGGCCGTCGTTTGTTCATCCCTGCATAATTTTATTGTTTCCAAGGATCCGCTGCCTGGTTATTGTAGCTAGCCGCCCTCCCAGATAGCTGTAGAGCATTGTTTCATAAAATGTGGTACGAGTACCTCAGGGGGTTACGCTAAGAGTTTAGACGGTACTCACTGTACCGTGCTGAGAAGGTTGGGTAAACATGCACCATTGTAGCACCAACAATGAAATGAGGCGAACATAGGACCGTAAAAACATTGATAACAGTTTTATCTTATTAGTATTGCAGAAATAAATAAAAGGGGGGTAGACAGTTGTCTAATATTTCACGAACATCGCCGCCCTAGAGTTTCACGAAACGGTACACCCATAGTATATATATATATATATATATATATATATATATATATATATATATATATATATATATATATGGGTACACCTACATTTAACGTGAGATTCGACTTGCTAAGTTTTGTCAAATGTTTCACGTTGCAGTGATCAGTGAATAACATTACGAAAATAACACATTCCGATTGGTTGGTAGGCAAGTACTTACAATAATTTTACACCTGGGGCTCACGTGGGCAGCCACAGCGCACACACCAGCCAGCAGTCCCCCACCGCCAGTTGGGACAACACAGACATCAACATTCTCCACTTCTTCCAAAATCTCAAGAGCCAACGTCCCCTGACCGGATATGACGTCCGGGTGGTCATACCTGCATTACGGTTAAATAGAATAAAAAAAAACAACAACAAATAAACAACTAAATTATAGCCAGTAAATGGAGTCATTTAATAATTAGGAATGAGAAATCAGCAGATTAAATATACCAAAAATTCTCGAGTTATTTTATGAGATTTTTTGCTAAATTAAACACAATACACAGTCATGGGCGTCGCTAGGAATTTTTCCAGGGGGGGGGGCAAAGATTTTCCAGGGGGGGGGGGCAAATAACAACTTTATGACATTTTTTTTAAATGCCCCCCTCTTATATGACATTTTTTCAAAATGCTCCCCCCATGAATACGCCCATGTACACAGTATTCATCTACCACACTGACCCATTGATGTATTTGTAGCCTTTCTGCCTTGCCAGCTCCAACGCTTCAACCTTGGCCTTAAAATAAAACGATTTTTAAAAAAAAAATTAAACCATATATTGCATCTTTATAATTTTTTTTTTAATCGCATGCATTATTCGAAATTATGTTCATGTCAGCAATGCAGAGTCTTCATCATTAAGTTTTCAGACGAAAACAATATTTACCTCCCCAATGTGACGGCCATGCAGTATTACTTCAGCACGAGACCTCAGGCAGGCCTCCACTCTAGCCTGGGACGCAGACGTCGGCATCACAACGGTGACAGGAACATTCAGATTATGCCCAGCGTTGGCCAATGCGATTGCGTGGTTACCGGCGCTGGCAGAGATAACTCCTTTCAAAGAACAGCAACTCTGTAAAGACACATGTTGATTTTTTTATTTGTATAAAATATGTAGGCATGTAGAAAACAATGTAAACATCTATTCGTATATATATATATATATATATATATATATATATAACAACTTCAAGACGCAGGACTATTTATAGATTGTGGTATCCCCGAATGCGTTACAGACGACACCTCGCGTTGTTTCGCGCGGGTTAAGTCAAAGTTCAACTTTGCATTCCATGTATTTTCTCCGAAGATTTCAGCCTGTTATTTTGTTTGATTGCTTATTTAAAAATAAAATTACAGTAAATATATTGATTGATAAGGCGGCGTATTTTACGCCGCGGGATGAATAGTTAAACATAAGTTAACTACCTCAATAGCCGCCTGTATTGAATTGAAAGCTCCACGGTCTTTAAAGCTGAAATAGAGAAAATAGTAAAAAAAAATTACAAATTTTAAGAACAACATGTCATACTAGAAAAACAAAAACGATTTTTCCTAACATATTGTCACAAATATCAGTAAAATTTATAAACTTAGCCTCTCGAATTATTTATACATATATTTCAAACAATAAATAACCAAACTAACCAGCGGAACTAACTCTGCCTTTTTCGTCGAAATCCATTTTTAGAAAGAAACGTCGTGTCTATTGTCAGTCAATTGTTTATGACTGGCATGTTACCATTCAACTTAAATTCATTCATAGAACAAATAAAAAATAAGTCTTTGTTACCTTCCAGTGACTTGTTCATTTTCCATTTTCAGATAAATTTCCATTCTAAACATCTCCGATAAATGTTTTGAAAACTGAGTGGGAATAAAAACAAGCAATTAAGCCTGTTCCATTCTGGACACAGGACGTGTTAGCGCATTTTCATGTTATGTATCAGTACGTTTGTTAGCTTTCAGTAAATATTTGTAAATTTTGGAAATGTTTATAAATTCAATTGTGTAATGCATATATCTGTAAAAAAAATATTATAAAGACGTTTCTTTATATTTTAAAAAAAATTATTTTCTCTTAAATCTAACTACAAGTGGTTTGTGGTTACTGAAATAGGACTCATAATTGAAAACATTCGAAATTATAGTCATTTAATCGTCCGAAAACTCCGTCAATTGTTGCATAGCTCTGATACTTTCAATTAAACTCAGAACACAAGCTTACTATTTCATTTGATGAGTTTCTTAATAAATCTTGGTGAAACTACGTGCTGCAGTATTTCGCACCAAATGAATGGGTTATTGAACGTACAAGGTGTATATATAATATATAAGCCCCTTAGGAGCCCTGAAGCCCGGTCCTCAGAGGTCCTATCGCGAAATGAACTTTTGATGTACACTTGGCAGGCCAAGACCTACAAAATGATATATACATCATGGGTCTAGGACTTATGGTTGTTGAGATCTAGGGTGATGACGGACAGACGGACAGACAGACAAAACGGGGACAATAGAGCATTTTTTTTCGAAAATGCTCTAAAAAATTTACACATGAAATAAAACTGAGCATATATTTATCCTGTTTGCATTTACATTTTTTTTTAGTTTGTAAGACACGTCTCTAATAATTTTAAATACATGTTCATGAAATAAAAAAGTTTAACTGCTTTTATAATAATTTAGTAATTTTGTTAACAATGAAGTTAGAAAGTTAACATTTTCTCAGCCTTACCTTGCACGGAGTTTTGACAACATTATTCCCTATTCTCTTTCTTGCCTCTATGACTTTTTCAAAGGGAACTTTCTTTGGACTTCCAGGATCACAATCAGATTCGCATTGATGCATGATTTAACTACATGTATTTGTATCGGAATATATTTGAAATGTACAGTTACAACGTCGTTAATGTAACATTCATTTTCGTGTCATTAAACAAATATTATTTTAAGCAATTACATTTTTTAAAATATATAGCAATATGTATCTAACCCATTCAGAAAACAATGAAAATATAAAAAAAACCCATTTAACTCGAAAAAAACAATCTACTCATTTTAAGATTTTTTTTTATTTACCTTCCAACAGTAATATCGGTATTGTCACAGAGAATTACACAACAGTAATATCGGTATTGTCACAGAGAATTACACAACAGTAATATCGGTATTGTCACAGAGAATTACACAACACTAATATCGGTATTGTCACAGAGAATTACACAACAGTAATGTCAATAATGTCACAGAAAAAGTTGCGCCCACTCAGGTAAATTTCGAGAAAGTCGCTCAGAGTTTCGAGATAAAACTTCTTCTGATTAGCTCGATGCCATAAAACTTTCTTTAAGTTTTACTCCACACCATAGATTAGAGATATACAAACACCAATGTATATATATACCCTAAGCAAGTATCCTTGATTACTGAGTGACGTGATCAGCTTATCAAATAATTCAGTCAACTATAAAAATATCTAACTACTATGAACATTATAAAAAGAACAGTCTACTATATTTATTTATCCTATACTATGCATCGTTCTATATTTAGAACTGTTCATTGTATTTATTCTACGAATGATATATAATAAAAGATTACTTACAATTACAATTTCAAAAATAAAACATAATACATTTTTTTTCCTGGTATATGGATGACTTATCGCTAAAAAAAATGTTTTATAGTTATTGATTTTTTTTGAAGTAGGCCTAGATATTCAAAAAATAAAAACAACGCAAATAGTGTTATCTTATTTTTATTGTTATTACATTTTTTTTGTGATGTAAGCCGAAGAAAATACCCCCCTTCCTTCCTCCATTTTCGCACTGCTCCTGGTGCACCAAATGACGTAATATCTGTATCGAACTAAGAGTCATTTTTCCCTTTCCAGTTCATGTGAAATTGTGTGTTTTTAAAAGAGACCATACCTAGCTAATGTTACATTAGTATTATAACAACCAGGACCGCTTTATCCTATAGGCACAGTAGGCACTGTGCCTAGGGCCTACGGACTTTTCAAGGGCCTACGAAAGCCAGAACATAAAGTGAAAACAAATGCATTCTTGAAAAATATAAAAAAATGAAATCGGGGAGGGCCTACGACTTTGAAAGTGCCTAGTGCCTACGATGACCTTAAAACGGCCCTGATAACAACCAGAGCTCTTCTTATGTTTTATTAGGTGCCCTAGTCAAAGACACTATTGGGAGCCATAGACAAAGGTACTATTGGGAGCCCTAGACAAAGGTACTATTGGGAGCCATAGACAAAGGTACTATTGGGAGCCCTAGACAAAGGTACTATTGGGAGCCCTAGACAAAGGTACTATTGGGAGCCATAGACAAAGGTACTATTGGGAGCCCTAGACAAAGGTACTATTGGGAGCCCTAGACAAAGGTACTATTGGGAGCCCTAGACAAAGGTACTATTGGGAGCCCTAGACAAAGGTACTATTGGGAGCCCTAGACAAAGGTACTATTGGGAGCCATAGACAAAGGTACTATTGGGAGCCATAGACAAAGGTACTATTGGGAGCCATAGACAAAGGGGACATTTGGGAGCTTTAGACAAAGGTACATTATAAGGCTTTAGGCAAAGGTAAATTAAAAATTTCCTAGGCAGAATTTATTATGGGGCCCTAAAAAATGGCTCATTAGGTGCCCTAAGGGATTTACCCGAGTATACTATTGGAGATTTTAGACAAAGCCAATTACGGGTCTTTATAAAGGTAATTTTAGGATAAAGGTTTATATGGAGGTGCTGAGCACAAACCGCCCCTTGCAAGTATTGGGAACTTAGTAATATATAGGAATTAAGGTATTTTTTGTCTTTGTGGCTGGTAAAAAAAATAACGCCAACGGAGGGAGGATCGAGAGCGGGGGAAGGGGGGTCGTGGGAAGGGGAGGGGTACAGCAGTAACGGTAATTCCCAGGATTCTGCCTAGATGACCGATCTACAAAAACGGCTTGTACTATTACTTATCAGTTCTTGCATATTTTACTGATATGAAAATAACAATAATTCTGTAGTCGTCAGAAATGGCTTTGACTAAATTCTATATTGGACGAAAATCTTATTAGAGATATCAATCAGATATTTGTAATCACTGATCTTTCCAGTGTTGTTTTTTTTCTCAGAATGAACATTTTTTTTACAACGTCAGTGCTACAAATAGAAATCGGAACTTCCTCCACATTTTACATACAGCATATCTATCATGTTATACAGTTTGAAAAATGTAATTTTAACTACATATATAAGCCACTATGTTAGCTTCAATAATGACCATAAATAACTTTTTTTTTGTTTTTTTTTTTTAAATTATTTAGTTTTGAGTAGTAAGCCCATTGACTAGCAAGATTTCTTTAAAAATGAATCGAAAAGAAACAAAAATATTTAAAAAAAACCTTAAAAAAAAAGTAAACTTTTATTAAAATGTCTTGGAACTTACTAATATTTATATAAAATGTATTTGTTAAAAATAAAGACACGAGCGTCAAGGGGGATTAATTATTTTGCTTATATTTTGTTCCCGTGCTTTTATTTAAGTCAAATAAACTAAAATATCTTTATGGCTTAAAACCAAAGGGAATAATGTTTTTATAAGCTTTGGGGTCAACTATTAATTACGTCGAGGAAAAAAAAACCACCCCCCCCCCCATCCCTTACTGCGGGCCGCGTTGAAATTATCAAACGTTGCCGGTCTGTGGCGAGAAAAAGGTTGGGGACCACTGCTTTAAAGGATATTACTATCAAGAGACCCGGTATCTGGACTGGGGTGTGCTTGGGGAAGGAGTTAAAATTGCCGACCTTTATAAGATCGCCACTTCGATAAATCAATTAATGTTACATACAAAAAAAAAATAACATGGTTACGTACTCCAAGTGGCCCATGAGCAGGGCCGCAGAGAGAAATTCTGAGCCCTGGAACAAAGAACGCGAATGGGTCCCTGTGATTTCTACATATGCATGTGTGCATTTTACACTGTAGACTCTTGACTATTCGGCTCGCCATTAACCGGCAAAGTAAACAATATTTATCCATGTAAAAATGTAGAGCGGTCGTCCAAAACTGACCCATGTTGGGGGCTCAGGAGAATCGAGAAGGCACTAAAAGCCCAGTTCCGTAGTGGGCATTGTTCAATAGGTGCGCACTTTGAGAGGTTGAGGCCCAATGTCGATTCCCTTTGCCGACACTGCAGGGAGGTTGAGGCCCAATGTCGATTCCCTTTGCCGACACTGCAGGGAGGTTGAGGCCCAATGTCGATTCCCTTTGCCGACACTGCAGGGAGGTTGAGGCCCAATGTCGATTCCCTTTGCCGACACTGCAGGGACGTTGAGAAAACCGTACATCATGTGCTTTTTGAGTGACCCGGGCTAGCGGGACACAGGGACTGACCAATCGGGTTTCGTGCTGGCCATTGGCCTGTATGGCAGTTCCCTGACGTTGAGAGACACAGCGAGTCTGATCTCATAGGCTCCAAGACACCGAGCCTCAGCCCGCAGTGTCCCCTGAGAGAGTTCAGAGAAAGTGTTGGTATTAATAAAATTTAGTAGTTAAAAATAGTTAATAGAGTTAGGGAGTCAAATATTAGTTACGTCAACAAATTAAGGGGTGGTGGTGGTGGGGGGAGGTCTACAAACATTTAATGCAGTTGTTGACATGGTGGAGGAGGGAAGAGACTAAGAGAAATTTGAAAGTTAAATCAATGTCATTGATCCAATTTGTTCTATACCGACGGGATCTCACAGGTTGGTTAATTTATTCAAAGTTTAAGTTATTCTCCTGTTAATGAAATAATTTGATTGTGTCCATTAAATGAATATGTTATATTTTATATGAATATTAGTATTACAGTGTACCTATATATATATATATATATATATATATATATATACATATATATATATAAGTAAACTCCCTTTTTGTCATTAGAATTTCGAAACAAGAACACATTAATTAAATAGTGAAAGTTCCTAATATTTGTAGCAGTTTGCATATTCTGTAAGATATTACTATCGACAGAGCGCACACTCAGAAATCGAAGATTGGTACAATATTTTTTAAGATGGTAG